>CAUYSK010010057.1:0-41180 GCA_963575035.1 Avahi laniger | reverse complement strand
TTATCTCCAGTGAGACTGGCCTTTATCAAAAAGACCCAAAACAACAAATGTTGGCGTGGATTCTCGATCTTTTAAATGGATACTTTTAGCCTTTCATCTTCATTTTAGTCCTTCAAACCCCAAACCCCCTTTGTGCCAGTTCCTCAACATATCCCTGGATGGATCATGATCCCTCATCTCTCCTCTCTTTCCCTTATTCTCCAGGGCATATGGACTAATAGAAAGAATATGGATTTGGGAGTCAGACAAGCATGGGATAGAACCCTGGCCAGTCATCTCATCTCTCAAAGTCTCATACCTTTTATCGATATTGGCACAGTAGCTGCTTACCAGGGTTTATGATATAAATGTGATAAAATATATAAAATATGTGATTATAGTTAGTTCTCCACAAATGTTTCCTTGTTTCCTTTCCTACTTCCTTCCCTCAATAGCTACTTACTTTGCCTTTCTTCCTTTTTTAAATCCCCCTTTCTTCTTGAATGAAGAGTCAGCTTTGTGTACTCTCAGGCGAAGGTGATCTTGTCAAAATGAAGTTCAAATTGAAGTAGATACCCCAGTTGTTTAGAGACTCTCAAGCCCCACTTTTAAAGACATGACCTAAGACTCTCAGGTTAAAGCAGCAAACTGTGCTATTTGGAGCTAACTTGATTCTTTGGCTTCTCTTGAGTTGAGAAGACCTGATTTCACACCTCTACCTATCCAGCCTGAATTACTGTAAGAGTGATCAATTTCTTTTGTTGCCAAAACTAAAGAGATCTCTGAGATGTGATGGGTCAGAGAAGGGAACTCTGTGTGGAGCTGATTTCATTTGATAGGATACTTAAATCTCATTGTCTGCAGAGAAACTATTTTGTTAAAATCATAACGTATTTGGCTCACATCATGGTTTTATTTATGTAATTATAGCTTAGAATAGTGGAAAAGAGAAAAAATACTGTATGCAGACCTTTTAAAAGAAACCTATTCTTAAAATGTGTTTCTCATTTTATGAGAGGAAACAAGGGAGCAGTGGGTAAACTTCTGTAAGGAAATAAAAATCCCTGAAAAAATTAGGTTCCTAGAGAACTTTATATGTGGAAAAATATGATCATAAAAACAACCCCCAAGTTGCAGGCAGACAAGGTTGCTAGGGTGATTTGTGGCCTAGTGTTACCAGAGTAGGACCCTGATTACACCTGCAAAATGTTATCAGGGAATGCAAATAGGTTAAACAGATCATCAACCATTTAATAGCAATTTTCTTCTTTTAGGATCTATTCTTACGTGTTATTTTATCCCTGGCTTAGAAATATAATACACTTTTGTTTTGAGTTTTCAAAAACATAGTTTTCTGTGTTGTTTATAAAGAAGCAATTATTTGGGCTTGGGTTATGTGACCATAGGATCCTTGTTACAGGACAAGGCTGAGGCTACCAAATCATAACCAATGTTTCCAAGGCCTGGCACCATCTCTTTCCTATATGCACAGCTCAGGAAAGAGATGAATCTCCAAGAAAAATGAGTGACTGCCCAGATATCTGGGAGCTTGACTCCACTCCCACTGGACTAAGCCTGCGGTGTAGAAAAGTAACACACAGTTCCTATTAGAACGGATGCCTGGAGAGCTTTATTCAGCAATAATTCATCAAATAAGTGGGTCGGACCAAGACAGCAGAAATCACTGTGCAGACGTGGGTGACTTATCAACTGAGCATACATGGGGTCTTGCCATGGTCCTTGGACCAAATATGCTCTGAGTTGTCTTTCTAAATGCTGTATAAGCACAAACTAATCAGGGGGTGAATTTCCCCACTGGTGATTAACAATAGCAGGGGACAGAGAGAAGTTCCCACGGATGTTAGAAGGAATGTCTTTACGCATAGGGAATTTGACTTTATTTTCCTTTATTGAGAGGTTGATCTGGAGCAATGTAAAGTCCACATTTCCTATTCTAATGAATAAGTAAGTATCAATATTTTTTGTATATGCAATGAATAACCCTGCAACATTAAAAGAAATTGGTATGTTTCCAGATAACTCTAAGACATGCCTTACTACATGGTCTGTGCAGGTAATAAAAAAGCAAAGCATGCCAGGTACATTGATGGCAAATTGCACAGTATATTGGATAATACATGCCTGGAATAAACAGGGTAGCTGTCACTCAGCTCCCATGTATTGTTGTCATGTAGAGATTCAGGTTTCAAGAGTAGATAAGAATCTGAATTTCTGTTGTTTCTCAGATTTTGTAAACACTATTTAGTTTAAACAAGCGAAATATACCTTAGGCTCTATCACTTGCAACCGCTGATTCAGCCAATCATTCCGACATTGCTGAGACTCCTGAAGTTGGAGAGCAGCTGTGGTCCTAGACTACTCACTGACACGGTCAACACAGGGGGACAAGGTATGAAAGAAGAATTATGAGTTCATCCTGGGGCCACCAAGTTTGGGAGAGAAAATCAGGAACCCAAGGACATTCTCCTGGGGAGCATCCCAATATTGAGGAGGCAAATAAGGAAGAGTAGAGACAAAATTAACAGCCCAAGAAGTAGGAGGCAAACCAAGAGAGAGGAAAGTCATGAGCACCAACAGAGAAGGGGTTAAGGAGGGAGTGATCAGGTGAGGGAACGTGGAAGTGGTTCTCTAGCCCCAGTTGAACCTCGAGATGATTGTTGCTCCGACTGGCAGCTTTAGTGCAAGCTTGTGAGAAACCCGAGCCAGAACCACCCAGCTGAGTTGCTCCCAAATTCCTGATCCTCATAAAATGTGTGGTATAAGCAAAAGTTTGTTGTTGTAGACTGCTAAGTATTGGGGCAATTTGTTACGCAGCAATAGATAATCAACACAACGAGAGCCATTTCAGTAGAGCAATGGTATGGAATCCAAGACACTTAGGCTAAATAATGATTTAGATGAGGAAATGGAAAAAAGGAAATGTAGAAGAGCTCTTTCATAAAACTTGGCTGTGAGGGATTGATGAGTGATTGACAAAAATAGCAAGGATTTGGCCCCAGGGAAGAGTTTGATTGTTTTTTGCTCTTTGATGGGAGAGGCTTGACCATGTTTCTGTTCTGAGAGGGAAAAGCCAATAAATAACAAGAGTTTGAAGATCAAGATTCCATGAGGCTGCTGATGCATCGAGGTCCTTGAGGAGGCAGAGGAAAGGAGAGACACAGTCACAGAGACAAGGAAGGGGATGGTGTGGTGCAGATAACTGAAAAAGTGGGAGGGGAAGAAGTCAAATCCTAACGACTCTAGCATGTATCACTCCATCTCTTGCTAGTTCTAGGCCACTGCTGAAAATGTGCAGTCTCTAAGTTGCCTAGTCTTTTCAGGTTCCAAGAACTCTTATCTGCTTCCAACTCTCCACCCAGGGGGAAAATTAGGAGCCCTGAATATCAAACTGTGATATAGGAACAAACTCACAATATGGACCATTTGGTTATGCTCTAGGTATTTAATTACATATGATCAGAGCTAGAAATTCATACAATCCAAGAGCATGGGAAATACACCATTCCTGGGTGGTTTGCTACTGAAGGTAGAAAGATTCTATGGGAAATACAATTAAGTCCTTCTGTAAAAGTCATGGGCCCGTTATTCCAATCCCATCAATTCAGATTTTAGGATAATTCTCTCCCAGCCTAAACTTTCCCTCTTTCATACTTTTTTTCAATGTTTTCCTCCAACTGGTATGCTCTTCACCCCACTCCATGCCCAGATTCTGTGTGATCAAATGGTAACCAGTTCAAAGGCAACCTACTTCATTCCTTGTTTCCTAATGCTGCCCACTGGTTTTGCCATCTCCCTCTTCTGATTCCTGTAGCATTTTCTTTGCACTTCCTATTTTTTGTGTTGTGCCTCATGTTAGTTATTTATATTCTTATAATATTGCCCCAGTTACTCTATCAACACCTCTGACTCAGAGGCCATGCCACATTGACTTCAATATTCTTAGTACTTGGCATACTGCCTAGCATGTAATAATCTGGTAACATGTGATACCATGTATAAAATGCATTTGACATAGTACTTAACATGTAGCAGGTTCCACTTTATCATTTGCCTTCCCTTTTGACTGGTTGGAAGGATGGGTGGCTGTGTGTATAGACAGATGTGTGGACTGACCAGGGGAGGAAGGAAGTCTAGCATTTTTGTCTGTCCTTGAAGCAGCCAAGTAAGCAGAATGCTGTATACTTTAAAAATATACTACTTCATTTTTGCAAACCTGAGGGGAATACTTGAGACAACTGCACTGAAGACCATTTTCAACTCTAACAGTATCTGTCATTCACTGGGAAGGGGTTTAAGGCCATCCTGATAATGAACATCCAGTATCTCGGCAGTTTTGGTTTCTCGTTTCAGAGACTACTATGGCAGGACGGGAGTTTATCCTATTACACAATAAAGCTTTGCTTAAATTTCATTCTCCCAAAACGTGTACATTTATTATGTTAGCAGCCTTTCACTTTTCTCAGGGACATTCGTGTTTGTGGTTTTACTCTTATTAAGGTAGATCTCCTCTTCTATTGGCTTTGAAATAGGCGGAGAAAGCAGGGAGTCCATGGAAGGTCTGAGGTATAAAGGAAGGGAATGGAATCTGCACTAATGGACATAAGTTTGTGGAGTGCCAACTCTGCCAGATACTTGGCACATATAATGTCACTTTGGCTCTCATATCAACACTGTAAGGCAAATGTTGTGATCCTATTTCACAGATGTGGAAACAGAAATCTAATGACACTGAGTTACTTGCCCAAAGTTAGGTAGCTAAAAAGCAGCTCAGTTAGGATTTGAACCCAGGTCATCCGACTCCAAAGCCTTTGGTATTTGCCACTACATTAAACTGTATTTGCAGTTCACAGGTATGAAAAGAATCCATTCCCTATACTTTTATTAGATTGTAATATCTTTACCACGTCTTTGAAATTTATTCCTTTTAAAAACTGTCTCACACAATGTAGTTTTATCATGTACTTTTTATAATGAACTATTTTTAACCTCGAGAAAGCTATAGAGAATGAAAACACAAGCTATACATCTATGTACACACTGACAGCTTTAACGAATTCTGATGATTTACCATTTGGGCTCTCAATCTTTTTTTTTTTAATAAAACATTGATAATAGAGTTGAAACCTCTAATATACTCTTTCCTAATCTCATTTTCTTCCTTCCATTCCCAGAGGCAATAATTATTTTGAAATTGGTTTGCATCATACTCTTACTGAATATGTATATACGTAAATATTTGTTAGTTTTCTGTGGAATTTTTAAAACATTAAATAAATGGTTCACACTTTACATAATATTCTATTACCTGTGCATTTTGCTTAACACACTCTGCATAATATTCCAGAACCTATGCATCTGAGATTTTTCCATGCTTGCATATGTAGCTGTAATTTATTTATTTTAACTACTATATAGAATTGCACGGAGAGTTTTTTTCAAGATGGCTTACTAGAGACATCTGACACCAGTTCTCCTCAGAATGAAGAACAAAGTTACAGGTGAATAAGCATGTCCCCAGTGAATACTGAGGGAAGAGTGTCAGAACCTACCAGAGGGAAGGGAAGGAGGGAAGGAGTTGGGGTGCAGAACAGGAAGGAAACAAGAGTTCAGCAGAGATTGATCCCAGAGGAACTTGGGGTCCCATGGAAAGGGCAGGTGTGTGTTTCCTTTTTGCTCACTGCACCCCCACAGCAGTCTGCAGGCTCCCAACCTGTCACAGAGCCACTGTACCCTCACAAGCCCAAGCACTGCCATAGTCGGCCATTTGGGAGCTTCTTAAGGGTCTACGGAACACAAGGCTGCCAGCCCACCCAGTGTCACTCACCCTCCCCCCAGAACCAAGCTGAGGCACCCACTGTGGGCCTCTGTCCTGGGCAGGGTATCACTGGATCCCCCACAAACATTCCTCAGCACCCACTTGGACTGTGTCAGCCACAAAGGTCCAACAAGACGCAAGGGAGCTAATGGGTTCCCAAAGTCTTAACCCGCAGGGCGGGCTGCCTTGAGGGGAAGGGAAAGTGCAGTGTGACAAAGTGTCCTTTAGGATAAAGAAAGCCAGAGCACACACCCTTCTCTGCCTGAGAGCTCCATGCTTGTGAGCCAAGGTGTCTATACCCCTCCCAGCAGGGACACGGTACTGTGCTGGATGCTATAGGGGAGACGAGTGGCTCCACACCAGAGGACAAGTGGCAGTGGTACCCGGAAAGGGATGTGGAGCCTGGGATGTCTCCTTTCACCACCCACTGCTGCGGACATAGCCATGACTGCTCCCACAGGGGGTCTGGCACAGGTGCGTTGGGGAATGGCCAGTCCTGGGCTTTAAGGGGCGGCTGCACCCCCCACTGACAGTGTGCCCACTGCAGCAGCCACAGCGGGCCAAGGGGTGCCAGGGGCATGGTAGGATTCTTGGAGTTTTAACATCCATGTCAGGCTGTTCCTGGGGGAGAGAAGAGTGCAGCATGCTGGGGTGCCCCTGGGGACAAAGGAGGCCAGAGCACACACTCTCTTCCTTTCAAGAGTTCCCCATTTGTGAGCTGAGGGTGTCTGCTCTCCCCTCAACAGAGACGCCAGTGTAATGCTGGGATCTGTGGGAGAAAAAGAGCAGTTCTACCCCAATAAGCAGGCAGCACCGATGCCCAGGAATGGACCTGGAGATGGGAATTCTCTTCTCACCCCCACTGCTGCTGACACAGCTACAGCTGTTCTCGGGTGGGGCTGGCGCAGGTGCACAGAGGATGGTCATCCAGGACTGCTGTTCCCAATCCCTGGGCAGCAGTCCGGTACCAGTCCATGGCCTGTTAGGAACCAAGCCACGCATCACCACCTGAGCTCTGCCTCTCCCCACCCATCCATGGAAAAATTGTCTTCCATGAAACCGGGCCTTGGTGCCTAAAAAGGTTGGGGACCGCTGATCCAGGACGTTTAGGATGGGCTGCACTACCGCCCTTGACAGCCTGCCTGCCGTGTCCAGGCTCGCACGGACCCACAGCCCTCCCTTTAAGGAGCGGCAGCATCCTGCAGCGACCAACAAGGCTGTCTGTTTCAGGCTGAGAGAAGTTTTGCCCAAGGCCATGTGGGCACAGAGCTGCAGAACGGGTGGCCCTTAGTTACATTAAGGCCTGGAGGAAAATGGCAGTGTCTATCTGAACTGAAAGTCAGATAGACTTTGGTGAGACAGAGAAGTGGATCACGTGTCCGACTATCCCGGCTGTGTACTTCTGTTCATCACTGGGGCGTACAGGGTGAGCTTGGCGGGCCAGCTCTGTCCAGCTTTGACTCCCACTCCAGGGCTGAGCAGGGAAGGTAGGACATCAGGCACTCCACCGGGGACCCCACCGCCTGAGCAGATTGAGCCCCAGCACACGCCGTGGTTCTTGCTCTAGCCAGCTGCTACACATAGGCACCACCTACTGGTCTGCCGGTGGAACTGCGACCCAGTACATCACTGCGACAGCCAGCGTCTGAGACAGCCACTGCAAAGAGGCGGTCTGCAACCTAGAAACACAGAGCCTTGGCACCTAAATGCTGCCAAAATTCGAAGCTAAATGAACAAATACAACATACATTAAAGACACACCCTCAAGGGGGAAAAATAATAATTTTAATAAAATTTAATGCACTGAATTTACGAAGTGTTATATAGAGATGACATATTTGTACTGTTTAGTTTTCTCATCTAGAAACACAGTATATCTCTCCACTTATTCAGGAATAATTTGGCCTTCGATATGTTTAATAACGTTCTCTATGAAGGGCTTGTACATCTTTCATCTTTAATAAGGTTTATTCCGACTGGGCGTGGTGGCTCATGCCTGTAATCCTAGCACTGAGGGGGGCTGAGGCAGGAGGATCACTTGAGCCCAGGAGCTTGAGACCAGCCTGAGTAAGAGCGAGACCTGTCTCTACTAAAAATAGAAAAATTAGCTGGGTGTCGTAGCACACGCCTGTAGTCCCAGCTCCTCAGGAGGCTGAGGCAGGAAACTTACTTGAGCCCAGGAGCTTGAGGTTGCTGCAAGGCATGATAATGCCACTGCGTTCTAGTTGGGAGAAACAGAGTGAGACTCTGTCTCAAAAAAAAAAAAAAAAGATTTATTCCTAAATATCGTTTGGGTTTTGTTGCTATTATGAATGGCATATTATTCTATAACATACTGATTATTGCTAGTATAAGGGAAGGCTATCAATTTTTGTACGCAAATCTTTTAACCAACTAATTTGCTGAACTCCCTTTTTATGTCTCCTCATATGCTTTTAAATGCTTTTGAATTTCCTATGTATACAATAATACATCTGTAAATAAAGCGGTTTTGTATTTTTGTTTCAATTCCTATACCTTATTTCTTGTCTTATTTTATTGACTATGACTAATCCTACACTGAGTTGTAAACGTAAGCACACTTTCCTTATTTCTGAGTTTTAGCTGTTAAATATGATGCTTGCTGTAGTATTTAAAAGACATTATTTGTCAAATTGAGAGTTTCTTTCATTCCTAGTTTAAGAGTTTCTTTCAATCATGAATAAGTATTAAAATTTTTCAAATGTTTTTTATGCTCCTATTAAAATCTCCATATAGCATTTTCTTTAATCTGTTAATGTAAGAATTACACTGATAGATTTTTGGATGTCTATTATACACATATGATATACAAACATTTTATTTGAGTTTTTTGGTATCCATACTTATAAGTTGACTATTTACAATTTTGATACCAAGGTTATTCCAACTTTGTAAAATAAGCTGTGTAGTGTTTCGTTTAAAACAATTTCCATACGGTTAAAATTATCTGTCCCTTAAAGATTTAGTAAAACTTGCCTGTAAATCCTTCTGGGTGTGATATCTTTTGGGTGTGGAGATTTCTCACTACCAATTCATTCTCATAATGGTCACTACTAGCAAATGGACTGTGGCCATTGCAAACAATGTGGATTTATTAATCACTTTGAGCCTCAGTGTCATCATCTGCATCTACTCCTAAAGCTTATTATTATTCATTTATTCAATATTCTTTCATTTTGAGACAACTGTGGTTTATCATTTTTCATTAGATTTTTCTCATCTTTATTGGCATAAAGTTTTTTGTTATCATTTGCCATATTGTTTTTCTATTTGTAATTCTGTCTCTTTTTATTGTAAAAAAAAATTTTGATAGGTCTTTTTTGTTTTTTGTTTTGTTTTGGTTTGGGTTTTTTTGTTTTGTTTTGTTTTTGAGACAGGGTCTCGCTCTGTCATCCTGGCTAAAGTGCAGTGGTGTCCTCATAAGACGATGAATACTAGAACCCAAGAAGGATGGTAGAAGCAGAGGGCTTCTATCCAAAAGCTGTTGTACATGTGCCCATGTGCACACCACTAACACAGATCCACACAGGCTGTAGATACATATGCAAATAGAAAAACAATATGGCAAATGATAACAAAAACTTCTACCATCCTTCTTGGGTTCTAGTATTCATCGTCTTATGAGTTCCGTTTTTGTCTGGCTTAGTGACGTCATTCTGCTGCTCTTGTTTGGAAAGCCCCTGTGCTATCCCTGACCAGCTGGGAAGATTTGAATCCCACAATAAGAAAGCACCTATAAATTGACCTAGATGACCTCTGAGCCAGACTGTAGCAAGAAAATTCCTTCATTCTTTCATCTTTGATGTACTCTTCTTAGACTTTATCTGTCTTCGCCTTTCCTCACCTGGGAGGCTGAAAATAAGGAGTGGCTCAAAGTAAGGGAATCAGCAAGGCCCTTTTCGGTGTCAGAATTAGCTCTGTCTGAAGCTGAGTGACCAGCCAAGCTCACTGAGTATTTGAGAGAAAAATTGCAATAGTAAACATAATGTTTTCGCCTGGAGTTTTCCCTCTGCATAGCTCCCTGGAGAACCTGTCATGGCCATAAATGTGTAACCTTGAGGGATTCTGGAGCTGGCAAAAGATCATCTCAGTTGAACAAACAGCTGATCTATGAATTGAGTCTCATTCCTCAGACTCGTGTTGGCTATTACAAGTACCCTAAGGATAAAAACAACATGCCAAGCTCCTAATGATTGCCCAAACTCCCTCCCTGAGCACACACTTTCTCTAACCTACCCCAGGAGACCTCAGCTTAGGCAGCATCCTGCCCATCCAAAAGGCCTTGAACTGGCCCTTCTGAAGAGGTCAATTAGCAAACCAGCATCAGACTGTTCTCCTTCATTTCAGGCTGCAGCAGGATGAGGCACCATTAATAAATGAACAGGATCAAAGGAAAGGCTTGTCTCCAATTAGTTGTCTAATTGATTATGATTTTCTTTGCATAAAATATGGACTCTGTTTATGGTATTGAAGACCAACTCAGCAGAAAGAAGCTCAAGAGGGTTATATCAGATTTCCCTTTATTACACCCCTTGGTTCCAGAGTCCTTTGCTCTCCATCTGAGCTTCAGATATTTGTTTGCTGGAGAAAATCTTCAGTAAGCCATGAAGAGCCCTGAAGAGCCCTTTAAACATCCCTTCCCTCCTGGTTGCAACATTCTAAGCAGATAAAGCAGACAAGTTATTTGGTACAGATACAAGCTTGGGAGCAGGAGATCTGGCATGATCTTAGGAGGAAATTAAGTAACTCATAGCTTATAGAATGAGACAACATGTTACAAGAACACACACCACACCACTCACTACCCCATGAGGTATACCCTTGGTCAGATACCTACTTTTTCAGAAAGGAACTGTTCTGGTGTTTACACCTATGACAGGCACATTGGGGTCCAGTCTACCATAGGCCTTAGGGTTTCACTAAGGACTCTTTGCTGGAAAATGTTCATGAATTCTCACACCCTTCCAGAATTTGCCCTGTGTTTATACCTAGAATTTAGAGTTGAGTTCAAAGCTGATGAGTATAAGTTTAGCCTGAATCCATCTGAATCTGAGATTATGGATCCTCCCTGATTTGTGGGTAAGAAAAAGAGAAGAGCAAAGATCAGGGGAACAGGAATGAGTTGAGGAAATTTCAGAGCAACCTATCAAATTACCAGCAGTTAGCCCTATGTGGATCCACACAATGTTTTGTGTTAAAGGATACTTCAGTGTGAACATGGGCTTTGGACCACAGAGGGGACAAGATATACAGCCATAAAAGAATGAAGAAAATGTCCTAGACAGCATGTAATTCAGGACCAAGTTGTGTGACCACTGGTAAATGCATTAACAACACATCAGTAAAGGGAGTCTGTGGCCTTCCTCCAGAGGTCAGGGAAGCTTCAAGGAAGGAAGTGAGACTTGAACAGAGTCTGACAAAGAATGTGGATTAGCTGAGGAGAAGACATGGGGACGGGAAGACATTCTTGATTTGGTTGGAAGAGTAACAAAGCTTCGTGGGAGTCGGAGGGGGGTGGGGGCGGAGATTGCGTGCAGAACATTCACGTGACAAGAAGGAAACAGAAAAAGAGTGGAGATGGGGTTCATAAGATAAGAGCCAAACCACAGAGGGTCTGATGAGCTGATGAGTTTGTTTGACGTGCTGTGTTAAGAAATACAAAGCTGAACTGTAAATCTATCCATTCCATGCTGTTAGCTCCAGGACCAAGGTGAGGCAAGCGAGGTGAATGAGGTGCTTGTCTCTAGTGCAAAATCTAAGGAGGCACCAAAAAACTCAGGAACCAAGATAAAAAATATTTTAATGCAGCATTTAAAAATAAAATTAATGTAAAAAAGGCCAGGATGAGCAAAATACCAAGATTTTAAATAAAGTGGCATCGGTGACAGGGTATGCTAAACCCTATTAAAGCCTGAGACAAATGGAAAAATAAGTAATACTGCTCTTGTCCTCTTTTCGGAAACTCATAACACATACTAGTATATTAAAGACTTTGAAAAATACTGCAGAAAAGAGTTCTACTCAACTTCGTTTAATGCTACTGATCCCAAATGCATTTAACCACACACCTTTTTTGCAAGCAACATCTCCTATAACTGTAGAATATTTTTCAGGAGCTAATATGGTCTAACTTTGTTTTTAAATGGTAAAGAAACCAAGGCATTGACAGTCAGCAAGATCTTTCTGGTTAACAAGGAGTAAGTTGATGAAAAATATTATAAATGTATGATTTCTATTCTTCATGAATAAGTGGGGTACAATAAACAGTTTTTAACTTTTATTTAATTATTTTTACAAACATTAGGTCAGTATGATTATTAATTCATTGACACTGTCTGTGAATACAATTGCTTAAATTGTGAGGAATTAGGTTGAATTTGTGCTGATTTCAAGGTAAAAATAATACCCCTGGTTTCAGCTCACTGTATGGGGAAAATGAGCATCTAAAAAACTGATCTTGCTGCAAATAAGAGTTATAAAATGTGGACAAAATACAAGAAGTACACAATGCTCTGGTGACTGAACAAAAACAGGCAGTTTCGGGAGGATAGTTAAAACTTGCAGCAAGGAACACGAGTTCCCATTTTTTGTTGCTTTACTCTGAAAGCAGTAACTTAAAGATGGATCAATAAAAAGTGTACAATCTGAACAACAGGGGGAACAATTTCAAAAACTTCAACATATGTTTAAGTGTTGTCAAAGAAGGAAAGGAGAAAGAGAACAGGATAGAAAAAATATTTGAAGAAATAATGGCCAAAAACTTCCAAAATTTGGTTAATGATTCAAATTTATAGATTCAAACAGTTCCATGCACCCAAAATATGATAAATTTGAAAATAATCATACCTGGTCACATCATGCTCAAACAGCTGAAAACCAAAGATAAAGAGAAAATTATGAAATTGGTCTGAGAAAATAACACATTATATTCAACTATTTAAATGATCATGACTTCTCATCAGAGACCAGGGAGGCCAGTATATTTTAGTAAAGCAACATCTTTAAAGTATTGAGAGAAAAAAAACCCCAAATGTTAACTAAGAATTTTGTATCCTGCAAAAAATATCTTTCAAGAATGAAGGTGAAACAAAGGTATTTTCAAATAACGAAAAACTAATGATATTCATTGCCACTAGACTTGTACTACAAGAAATGTCACAGTGAGTTCTTCAGGCTGAAGGGAAATAATACCTTGGGAAACCTCTCAGGAAAGAGTAAATATAGAGATGTTTATAAAAAGATTATGTCTGCTCTTAATTTCTTTATAATACAGATGACCATTTACAGATAAATTTTTAACATTGTCTTGGAGGGTTACAATGTGTATAGATGTAATAAATATAACAACTATAACATAAAGAATGGTGAGGGCATAAATGGATGAACCTATACAATTTCAAAGATTATATATTTCATGTGAAATAGTATAAGATTAACTGTAAATTATTAAATCTAAGATTAACTCAGACTCTAAAAATCTAAGGATATATATTGCAATCCCTAAAACAGCAACTAAAAATATTGATACCAAGAAGTATAGCTAAAATTCCAATGCATAACATTAAAAAAGAATTCTAAAATGTGTGTAAATAATGCCAAAGAAGGCACAAGGGGATAACAGAGGAGCAATGGAAAAGAGGGACACCAAATAAATAATAAATTCATAGAACTAAATCCAATCATATTAATAATTTCATTAAATGCTAATGGACTAAGCATTTCAAAGATTATCGGAATGGATTTTTTTAAAGGCAAAATTAAATTTATGTTGTCTATAAGGGACACATTTTAGGTATAAAGACAAAGATTAAATATAAAGATTGAAAGTAAATAGATGGAAAAATATATACTATGTAAACAGCCTAAGAAGGCTGAAATGGGTATGTTAATATCAGATAAAACAGACTCTCAGATAAAGAGTAAAGAACACAGTATTATCAAAGATAAAGATAGCATTTCATTATGATAATGTTATCTACTGGCTTTTAGCTTGATTAATTGAGAAGATATAATAATCAAAAATATGTATACAAATAATAATAAAGCCTCAAAATACAAAAAGTGAAAATTCATAGAATTAAAACAGAAATAAACAATCCTAAAATCTCCTAGTAGGAGAATGTAACACCTCTCTTTTAGGAAATGATAAAACAACCAGACCAAAAATAATAAAAGATGCAAAGATGTGGAAACAACCCAAGTGTCCATCAATACATGAGTGGATTAATAAAATGTGGTATATGTATACCATGGAGTATTATTCAGCTTTAAGAAACAAAGGTGATATAACACCTCTTGTATACTCCTGGATAGAGCTGGAACGCATTCTACTAAGTGAGATATCCCAAGAATGGAAAGACAAGCACCACATGTACTCACCATCAAACTGGTATTAACTGATCAACACATAAGTGCACATATAAGAATAACATCTATTGGATGTTGGGCAGGGGGAAGGGGGAAGGGGGAAGGAGAGAGGAGGGGACGGGTATATGCATACACAGGGAGTGCAATGCGCACCACCCAAGGAATGGACATATTTGAAACTCGGACTTGCGGGGGGAGCAAGAGCAACATACGTAACCTAAACATCTGTACCCCCATAATATGCTGGAATTAAAAAAAAATTAATAAAAGGTGATATCTCATTGTGGCTTTGATGTGTATTTCCCTGATGAGTAATGATGTTGAGTATCTTTTCATATACTTATTGGTCATTTGTATGTCTCCTTTGGAAAAATGTCTATTTAGGTTCTTTGGCCATTTTAAAATTAGGTTATCTGGGGGTTTTTGCTATTGAGTTGTATGAGTTCCTTATATCTTTTGAATATTAACTTCTTATCAGATATATGGTTTACAAATATATGCTCCCATTATATAGGTTGCCTTTTCATTTTGTTGATTGTTTCTTTTGCTGTGCAGAAACTTTTTAGTTTGATGTAGTCCCGCTTGTTTATTTTCTATTTTGTTGCCTGTGTTGTTGGTGTTAAGCCCAAAAAATCAATTGCTAAGACAGAAACAAAAACAATAGAGAAAATCAATGAAACAAAAAGCTGGTCTTAGAAAAGATCGATAAAGTTAATAAACTTCTAACAAGACTGACTAAGGGAAGGAAAGGGAAAACACAAAGGCATTGAAAGAAAAATAAGGATATGTTACAGACAATTCTATGTTCACAAATTTGATAATATTCATGGATTTGTTCAATGCCTTGAAAGACGTAAACTACCAAAACTCACTCAAGAAGAAATAAATAACTCAAATAATACTGTACGTAGTTTAAAATTGAATTTACAGTAAAAAGCTTTCAACAAAGAAAACTGCAGGCCTAGTTTGTTTGTTTCACTGGTGAATTCTATGAAACATTTAAGGAACAAATAATATCAATTGTATACCATTTCTTCAAGAAAACAAGAGAAGGAAGACTTTAACTAATTTTATGTTGCAAGCATTACCTTAATACTCAAACCAAACAAAGACATTACTAGGAAACAAAACTATAGACCAATACCCCTCATGAACATAAATGCAAAAATCCTCAACAAAATATCAGGAAATCAAATCCATCAATCAATAAATATGATAATATATTATGAACAATAAGGGTTTATCCTAGGTTTGGTTCAACATTCAAAAATTAATCAATGTAAGTCACAATATTAGCATACTAAAGGAGAAAACCGTATGATTATCTGAATAGATATAAAAAAATCACTTGTCGAAATTCAACATCATTTATATATTTTTTAAAAACTCTCAGGAATCTAGAATAAGGAAACTTCCGTAATCTCATAAATGGAATATCTCACACACACACACACAACAAACAAACAATACAACTGGTAATGATGGAAAAACAAACGCTTTTCCCCTAAGCCTGAGAACAGGTAATAATGCCCTCTATCACCGATCCTGTTCAATGTTTTGCAAAAACCCCTAGCCAGTGTAATAAGATTTTTTTAAAAGATGATTCAAAAGAAATAAATAAAAATCCCTCTGAAACATATTTTTCCTGTAAAATATTCCAAAAATCTATTTTAAAAACTTCCTAGAACTAACTAGTGAATTTGTCAGAGTTGCAGGATATATAATCAAGGTACAAAACCCAGTTGTATTTCTATATACTAGCCTTGAATTCCAAAAATATAAAGTTCAAAATTTACAAAACGATGCCATTCACAATAACATACAAAAAGCAGACTACTTGGATATAAATCCTACAAAGTATATATAAGATCTGTGTGCAGAAAACTACCACATACTGATAAAAGAAATCAAGTAAGACCTAAATAAATGGAGACATGTGCAATGTTCACAGATCAGAAGATTCAATCTTGATAAGATGTCAGTTCTCCCCAGATTAAGATATAATTATAATGCAACACAAATCAAAATCTCAAGAGATTTCTTTTTTAGATAATAAAAATCTGAATCCAAAATTAATAAGGGAAGACAAAGAGTTACAATAGCCAAAAAAGTTTTGAAAATGAAAACATTGGAGTACCCACACTACTTAATATCAAAGCTCATAAATTTAAAGTAAATAAGACAATGAGCATTGACAAAAGGATAGACAGAACTCCACCAGTGATATAAAATAGAGAGTGCAGAAATAGACCCTGCAAATATAGTCAACAGGTTTTTGGCAAATGTGCGAAAGCAAATCAATAGAAAAGAGTTAGTCTTTTCAACAAATGGTGCTAGAGCAATTGCTTCTGCACAGCCAAGGAAACTACCACGAGAGCAAACAGACAACCTACAGGATGGGAGAAAATATTCACATGCTACACATCCGATAAAGGGCTGATACCTAGAATCTATATAGAGCTCAAGAAAATCAGCAAGATAAAATCAAACAACCCCATTAAAAAGTAGGCAAAGGAAATGAACAGAAACTTTGCAAAAGAAGATAGAATAACGGCCAAAAAACATATGAAAAAGTGCTCAACATCTCTAATCATCAGGGAAATGCAAATCAAAACTCCAATAAGATATCACTTATCTCCAGTGAGAATGGCTTTTATCAAAAAGTCTCAAAACAATAAATGTTGGTGTGGATGCAGAGAGATAGGATCACTCATGCACTGCTGGCGGGACTGCAAACTAGTGCAATCTCTGTGGAAAGTAATATGGAGATACCTCAAAGAGCTACAAGTAGAACTACCATTTGATCCAGCAATTCCATTACTGAGCATCTGCCCAAAAGAACAAAAGACATTCTATAAAAAAGACATCTGCGCTAGAATGTTTATAGCAGCACGATTCGCAATTGCAAAGATGTGGAAACAACCCAAGTGCCCTTCAATACATGAGTGGATTAATAATGTGGTATATGTATACCATGGAGTACTATTCAGCTGTAAGAAACAATGGTGATATAACACCTCTTGTATTCTCCTGGATAGAGCTGGAACGCATTCTACTAAGTGAAGTATCACAAGACTGGAAAAACAAACATCATGAGTACTCACCATCAAATTGGTATTAATTGATCAACACTTACATACACATATAGTAGTAATATTCATCAGGTGTCGGGCAGGTTTGGGGAGAAGAGGACATGGATATATTCACAACTAATGGGTGTGATGCACACCCTCTGGGGGATGGACATGCTTGAAGCTCTGACTCTGGAGGGGCAAAGGCAATATATGTAACCAAAACATTTGAAATATGCTGAAATAAAAAATTGGTGCTAGAGCAATTGGATAGTCATATACCCTCTCCCCAAAAAAGTCCACTTTAACCCATACCTTACATCATCTTACACAAAAACTAACTCAAAATGTATCATGGAATTAAACAAAAAAAACCATGAATCTATAAAACATTTAGAAGAAAACAAAGGAGAAAATCTTTATAACCTTGTGTTTAGCAAACAGTTCTTTCACTGTGACACCTGAAGCATAATTCATAAAAGAAAAAAATTAATAAATTTGACTCCATCAAAATTAATTTTTTATCTGTTAAAGACACTCTTAAAAGAATAAAAAGACAAGCCACAGGCTAGTAGAAAATATTTTCCATACATATATTTGACTAAGCATTTGTATTCAAAATATATTAATATAAATAGCTCTCAAAACTCTACAATAAGAAAGCTCAAAGCACTCAGAGGGCTTACAGTCCAACGGAGTAGACAAGGAACTATAAAGTGTTTTGTAAATCATTATAGAGGTAGGGGACAAAGTGCACCCAGGGTAGGAGTGGGGCATTATGCCGAACAGGATGGGCAGGAAAGGACTTTCTTATCTCTGATGTTTGAGCACCGACCTGAAGGAAGTGAAAGGTGACCACATGGGTGTCTAAAAGAAGAGTATTTCAGGCAGGGGAGCAGTCATATGCAAAGATCCTGGGGTTATGGGTTCTTCAGGAACTTCCTATAAATCAGCATGCTGGTGGACAGTGGGCCACACGGAGAGTAGTAGGAGATAAAGTCACGGAAGCAATGGGGTCCAGGTTCTGGAGGGCTTTGTAGGCCACTTCATAGACTTATTCGTTTACTCTGGGTGAGATGGAAAACCAAGGGCAGTTTTGAAGGTGATGTGAAAGAATTTAAGAATACTTATAAAAGTATCACTCTCGCTGCTTGCTGTGTCAAGAATAAACCATGGGGGAGCAAGTATGCAAGTGGGGAAAGCAGTAAAGAGACTTTTGCAACAATTCTAAGTGAGAGAGAGATAGTGGTGGTCTTAAAAAAGGTGGTGGAAGGGAGTGGTGAGATTCTTGCTAAAGGTCAAAGGGAGATCAGACAGAATAGGAGCACCCAGGTGACTCCGATGCAGGGGTCCCCAAAGAATAGGGTTTTAGTCAAAGGGTAACTGGAAATCATTAGTTAGCTTTCAGCCAAGGAGTGTGTGCTGTGATTTACTTTGTCGTCATTGAATTGTGGGTTTTGGGAAGCCCCATTAAGGTGATGGGAGGGAGAGGAAGAGGAGTGATGCACTGCAGATCGTCTGGGATGCATTCCTCTCTAGGCTCTGCCTTCAGGACTGTGTGTTCAAATGGAACATAGTAAAAGGTTTATCAAATAAGAACTGCTTTAGAGCCCAGACTCCTTGACGTGATACTCAAAGTCCGTCCTTCATTCTGGTCTCCAGCCATCACCAGTGGGGTCCCAAGCACCTGTGCTTCTCACCTTGACTGCTCATCATTCCATGCAGGAATCCTTTGCTCTGTCTTTGCTGAGGCTATTTCTTCCTCCTTTTGTCTTCACTTTTGAAAGATGCTTTTGCCATGTACAGAATTCTGAGTCTACAATTTTTTATTTCTTCTAATATTTTAAATATGATATTCTATTGTCTTTTGATTTATCTAGTTTCTAACAAGAACTCCTCTCATTTTAATATTGTTCCTCCACATCTAATATTTATATCTTTTTCCCCTCTGTCAAGCTTCAAATTTTTTCTTTATCGTTGATTTCAGTAAATTGACTATAATATTTGCAGATATGTCCTTCTTTGTATTTATCTTTCTTAGAGATCTCTGAGCTTCTTGTATCTATGGTGTGTAGTCCTTCACTAATTTTGAAAAATATCTCAACTATTATCTCTTCGAATATTTCTTATGCCTCTCCTTTTCTCCCCACCCCCACCCATGTTTTGAGACTCTAATTACATATTTTTTTCTCCCTTTGTTTCAGTTTGGATAAATCTATCCATCTATTTTCAAGTTTAATGATTATTTCTTCTATTCTGTCCAGGCTGCTAAGCCCATCGATTCTTCATTTCTGATAATGTGGGGTGATCTAGCGTTTCCATTTGAATTTCTGTAGTTTTCAGCTTTTTGCTGACATTCCTCATCTGTTCATGCATATTGTCCACCTTTTCCTCTAAATCCTTCAATATATTAATGATAGTTATTTTAAAGTCTCTGTCTGGGCCGGGTGTGGTGGCTCATGCCTGTAATCCTACCACTCTGGAAGGCTGAGGCGGGAGGATCATTTGAGCTCAGGAGTTTGAAACCAGCCTGAGCAAGAGTGAGACCCCATCTCTACTAAAAAATAGAAAGAAATTAGCTGGACAACTAAAAATATATAGAAAAAATTAGTCAGGCATGGTGGCACATGCCTGTAGTCCCAGCTACTCAGGAGGCTGAGGCAGGGGCATGGCTTGAGCCCAGGAGTTTGAGGTTGCTGTGAGCTAGGCTGACACCATGGCACTCTAGCCTGGGCAACAGAATGAGATTCCATCTCAAAAAAAAAAAAAAAAAAGTCTCTGTCTGATAGTTCTTATATCTAGGCCATTTTTTGGTCTCATTCTATTGACCACTTTATCTCTGGACAGTAGATAAGGGTTTTTTGCTTTGTTTTATGAGTGTGCATGTATGCTTCATAATTTTTTATTGAACATCAGACATTAAAGAACAGTAGAGACTGAAGTAGATGGCATTTATATCCCAAATTAAGCATGCTTTTTCTATCAAGCCATTAGTAGGTAGAGGGAACAGGGTTACATCAATCTGGTCAATAATTGAGCTGGATTTGGGTTTTGTTTTACTGTATTTACATATGATGCACCACACACTTCAGACTCTACCATTGATGAGCTGCTGCTACTTTGTGCTTAGTTAAGGCCTGGAGGGTTAGAGGGGTTGTTTCTTCTTTCTTCCCTACACTCAGCTTTCAGCATGCCTATTCCATAGTGGGTGGTTCTCTCTTTATTCTCCCACTGGTAGACTGCTGTGGCTTGTTATTGGCTGTGAGTGTGTGGTGGACATAGTATGGTTTCTAGGCTCCCCTACCCCAGCCTCAATCTTACAGTGACTCTATGGGGCTGGGCCACCATAGCGGGGATGTCTCACCATTCCTGCTCCACTTCCCATCCCTGCAGCCAAATGCTTGGTTGTGGGGGAGTCTTGGTCTAGAGGGAGTTTCCTGCCCCCCAGAGCCCTACGTGTAGCAGATCTCTTCCTTGTGTCCTGCAAGATTCTGGTCCTGATTGGGTTTCCTGCCCTCTTCCCAAGGGCAGACAGCTTTTGCATCTACCCATCCCTCAGTGTCAGTGTAACATTGCCTGGAACAGGAGCAATGTTCTGCCCTCCCTCCTGCCAGTAGACTGTTAGTGCTTGTTACTTAGCACAAAGCTCATGGTAGGAGCTGGTGGATTTTCTGTCCCTCCACCAGGGAGAAATAAGGGGATGGGACAGTTTCCTGAATCCCCCCCTTTTCTGGCTGCTTTTTGCTTTATCCCCTCACCTAGAAGCAGCAAACCTTTACCTGGGCCCTGAGATAAGGAGGGTTTCCTACCCCCACCCTCCATAGAGGTTTCCAGCTTTTGCTTTATATAAGAGAAATGCCTGGAAGAGGTTGAACTTTTGTGACTGTGCACCACCAGCAAGATCTCCTTCCTTGTCCCCAATCCATTTTATAAGCTCCAGGTGTAGATCTGGGTGAAAAACTTGTCAAGTAGACTAAGGGGACCAACCCATCCTGATTTGCTTGGGACTCTCCCAGTTTGAGCACAGAAACCCCTCAGTCCAGGCCATATAAGATGGTTGGTCAACCAAGGATCTGAGGCTCCCAGAGATTCTAAACTCTCATGCTAGGCCCCACTCAGCTATGGATAATTCATTTAAATTTTCATCATTTTCTTCTTTCCTATTCTTATGGCTGTCACCTCTTCCTCCCATATTCTGCCAAAAAGGAAACAGTTTATGTATTCCAGCCCACCCTTTGGAATTCAGCCCTTCTGGTTGCTTTCCTATCTCGGCCCATTAAAACAGCAGTCCTCAACTTTTTGGCACCAGGGACCAGTGTAACGGAAGACGGTTTTTCCATGGACTGGGGGTAGTGAGTTGGGAGGTGGGGAGTTGGAGCTCAGGCGGTAATGTGAGTGATGGGGAGCAGTTGTAAATACAGATGAAACTTTGCTTGTTTGCTCACCACTCACCTCCTGCTGTGCAGCCTGGTTCCTAAGTTTCATGGAAGACAATTTTTCCATGGACAGTGGTGGGGGATGGAGCTCAGGCTGTGATGCACGGCCCAGTTCCTAACGGGCCATGGACCAGTACCGCCCACAGCCCAGGGGTTGGTGACCACAGCATTAAAAAACTTAAGAACATTTAAAATACTATAGGCTTTTTCTCATTTTTAGTGTGATAATCTCTTGGGTCTTTCTACATGCTAAGTGGAAACAAAACTCCTCAGCCCCTTTGCTTTTAGAGAATTGAGCTGTGGCATTAGATTATGGTCCTTGTAGGAGGACATCACAGGAAGCGGCATAAAAGTGACCGCTGCATTTATTGTAAAGCTGTTCTCGTGAATGTAGCTCCCCACATCATACAGTGAAGAAATTTATCATGAGTCTCAGTACCAGTAATAGTTGTGTTCCCCTAGTCAACTAGTACCTTTTTTAGTTTCCTTTTTAGTCTTATGGATGCTGTGAATTTAGCAACTGATTTACTTCTTGACTTTGAAAATTTAGCACCCAGTTTAGGTCTAGGTGTACATGTAGCCGCTGTACGTGATCTCCTAGCATGCATCTTTGCATTTTAACTTTGTCTCGGCTTTATTTCATTTTTACACCTATTTTTACTTACCTTCACTTATTTGTTGATTATCTATCCTGTTATAAACTACCCCAAAAAAACTCTTTTAACAAAGTAGTATCTGAAAGGTAACTTGTAACAAATGAAAGCATTGTTGAATTGACAAAATTTAATTGATCATATGGTATTTGTTTTTAGTCAACATTGAAAACTACACCCCTATAAGGAAGGATCCTTTCTGGGGGCCTCCCGAGTGAAGGGAAACAAAGGCCCTGAAAAGAGAAAACCCTGATGTTTGCTTTTCCTGGGGATGCTCCCATCCCCCTCGCTGGCCTCCCCAAACTTGGATGCTGCCACACACATCTCAAAACAATTACTTCACCTCTTTCTCACAAGTGTCCCTGCTACGCAGACCTAAAACCATCTTTACGAGGTGAGCTGACAGAAATACAATTAAATTATTTATCTTGAAGCACAGCCATATGGTGTGTGTTTAAAGAAACTCAGCTTCACTTATGAAATGGGGTTCTGAGAAGAGCATATTCTCTCTCTCAGAGGGACTGCTCTCCCTGGGAGGACAGAGAGGGGATCAGGTTGGCGCAGGCTGGATGCGGGAAAGGAAAGAAGCCCGCTCAGTGGGGGAGGCCTCCCTCTTTGGAGGCCCTTTGCTTCACTTCATTGCCAACCCTCCCCCGGGCCCTCACACATCACTCCCCACCTTCCTCCGCTCTTTCTGTTCTCTTCCTCCTCCCAGCCAGCCTGCCGGGTGGGACGGGATATTGGCTAGCCCTCCAGTAAGCAATCCAGATTTTGATTGCACTGAGCAAAACTGAACCCTAAACCCAAAAATGGCGGGACTACAGGAGCCAGCACAGATTGGTGCATACTTTAACCTTCCCTGACAACTTTTTTCATTCACCCAGATCCCAAGCTATAGCTGGTGGGGAAAAAATGGGGCACAATACAAATAACATAGACCCTTTGAAGATCACAACTCAGTGGACTTGCAGAGAGAATGAACAAATCCCTTACGCAGAAATTCAGTTCCCTCAATGGGCTGTTAAAGCATCCAAGCACTCACAGTGCCACCTGGTCCATGCCTCTTCCTTTCATCATGGGATAGTGTAGATGCTATAAAACTGTTGTCCCCAACCCCTGGGCTGCGGACAAGTACCGATCAGTGGCCTGTTAGGACCCAGGCTGCACAGCTGCCTGAGCTCTGTCCCTGACACCTGACCTCTGTCCGTGGAAAAATTGTCTTCCATGAAACTTAGGAACCACTCACAGCAGGAGGTGAGTGGCGGGTGAGCCAGTGGAGCTTCGAAGCTTCATCTGTGTTTACAGCTGCTGCCCATGGCTGACATCACCACCTGAGCTCCACCTACCCCTCCCTGCCCGTGGAAAAATTGTCATCTGTGAATCTGGTCCCTGGTGCCAAAAGGGTTGGGGAGGGCTGAAACAATCAGAAGCCTTCTCCAGAAGGAGTCACTTTACATTTGCTGTTCCCCTGCTTGCATGCTTTGCCTTGGTTGCACAGCCTTTTAGAGAACCGAAAGACCAGGCAGGACGGGAAATAACTCTGCATGAGTCCATTCTTCCACGTGCCCAGAGCTTGTTCCCCTGCTTCTTGGTGACATTGCCATGAGGTAGACACAAAACATCAACACAGCAATCATAATCCAACAGGGTTGTAAAACCATTGATTTATTTATTTGTTCCCAAAGGGGTGTAAGCCACCTAAATCTCTGTTTAATTGTGTATCTCTCATTACAGCTCTTTTTATCTTTCAGAATACGGTGGAGCCAATGCTGCTCCTTATGAAGGTAAGTGGGGATGAGGGGAATTTGTGAATTGAGACCTTTTCCATCCAGAACACAAATGTAGTCTGTACTATGTCAAGGTGGGAAAAATCCCATTTTGTCAAGTAGGTTTATGACAAGGGCATCAGCCTAATTGTCCCACAGAGCGAAGGAAACGGATTGCACACAAACATGCCCAGGACAATAGGTGCACATCTGAATCGTGGAACAGCACTTAAGCTCTAGCTATTTTTCTCCTGCATGAGTTCTATGAAATCCAAATGGCAGCCCATAGGGGTTGTGCTTTAAGGAGAAAAAAAGCAGACTTCAGAACCTCGAAGGAACAAGATGAGATGGCCACTCTGACCAGCTGTGCGCCTTGGGGAAGCATTTCAACTGTGTGGGTCTCAGTGTTTCTGTCTATACTAGGAAGGGGTGGGACTAGCTGATGTCCCAGGTCTGCTTCAGCTCTGTAAGTGTAAATTCTAAAAAACAAACAAAACTCAACATCTTCTACAAGGTCAGCAGGAAAACATTCCTTTTGTGAAAGCTTCAGCAAGAACAGGACAGGGTATCTTGTTAGCTAAGATGCTGTTATATTATCTTAACCAAAACCACTCCATGGAAACCTCAATTACTCATTATTTTCTTGCACCTTATTTTCAGGAGAGATGGGAAGAGATATGTCCAGGGATGAGCACACATTCAGATCTTGTATTTCATCTGCTTACATATCCTAGACCTAAACAAAGAAAACTGGAGTTGAGCACAATTGCCCTAGAGTATTAAGAATACCTCAGTTTTCAAGAGATGATTTAAGATTTCATGGAGTTCACTTTATCCGATATTTAAATTAAGAATGTCTACATCATGCTAACTTTGAAAGGGGTTGGAGGTTTTTTTCCCCAAAAAATATGTAAATTACCTAATGAAATCAGGGTTGGGCTAAATAAAATTTTAGAAAGGGTCCCCTTGTGGCCAAAAATGCAATTGCCGAATAGAAGTTTTGGCTCAGACTTTGAGAACTGGGCAAATATTATATTAGCTGTCATTTATTGAACAGGTATGACCTATCAAGGACTGGCCTGGATGTTTTACATGGTAATACGACAAAGGACTTAAGAAAGGCAGTTTTCAATGTCGTGGAGAGAACTGGAAGTCTTTCTTTCTCAGAGCCCAAGCCAGACCTGAAGATTTATTTCATTGAGTTTGTTCATTCCCTTGTGTATTCCTCAGCACCGGGGGGCAGGGCAGGCGTCCAGCATCGGCATTTTCCTGCACCTTACTTGCACGTCTTTGGAGTCCTGAGACGTGATTGAGAAGTTCTATTACTCATACTACCTTATTTCCAGCTCTTGGCCCCGAATTTCAAATTGGCAATTTCATTTTGGCAAAATGAAGAGAGAGAAGAAGAAAGAAACAACAGTAAAGACAGGAAAAGCGCGGAGCGGAGGGTGGAGGAGGGGGCAGGGGTCCAGAGACACAGCTCAATACCTTGGAAAAATCTCCAGAAGTTCCAGGATCTTTTAATTCAAACAAAATTACTTAACATCCATGATTCGAAAGACATTTAATGAACAGCAAAAACATTTATTTATACGATTACAATTTGTATTTTTTTAGTAATCTATGCCATCCTCACATGTTTCAAGTTTCCTGTGTATCTTACATAGTGAGTTTCTGTGCTTAGCACCACATCTGATGGAGTTTACCAAATATTGCCAATGCTTTCCACACACCTAGGCCTGAAGAAACAGATAGTTTCATACATGCTGATTACAAGTGTTCATCCCCTTCTTCAGAGAGTCCGATATCTCAGCACCCACACGAGGGTGACCCCCTCACAAGAGGCTGCAAACTCAAATGCTCCCTGGAGACTCAGTCCCACTCTTCATGTGGGAATGCAGGCCCTGTGTGCCCCAAGACTCCAGCTTTTTAAATGAAACTAGAATGCCAGAGTTTTATGTAATTTTTAAATTTTTAAATTTTTAAATTTTGGAAATTTTGGATGTAAAGAAAAAATCAAACTACATGGCTGAGCCAAAAAAAACAGGTTTTCTGCCCAGATGTGTCTCTTGCCTATAATTTTCAGCTTCTGCCCTCAGGACCATCGAGGGCTGAGGTTTAGGCTTCCCCGAGGAGACACCTGCTTGAACAGGTCCTGAGGACTGTGATGAAGAAATTCCAGAAGAGGAAAGTTGCTCAGTGCTTCTGATGTACTCCACTTCGTTGTAGACATCTTCACAAGATAAGCAGTATGTGATCTTAATCATGAATTTTCCTTACTTGACACTTTCTCATTATTTGGATACGGCCACCGGCTTCCAAGAACATAAGAGTTTGCAATGTCTATTGTAAAACACTTTTTCACTCTCTCGGGAGTCATCCAGGGTCATGTCTTTTTCTTTGTGGTCATTAAAACCTGGCCCTCAAGAAAACCCATACCAGTGTTCTGGGTCAGGCTAGAGTATCTCCAATGGGGATTGTGAATCTTCTGGAAGACAGGGGTACTCTTCAACTAAGACACGGCACAAATACGAAATGGAGTTAATGTATTTACATTTTGCAGTATGAGGAAAGGGATCTTCTATTAAAGGTGTGCTTAATCATTTCATATCTTTCCTAATTTAAAAAAAAGGAAGACATGAGTGGATTTTCTTTTAGGAATGGGTTTACTCTGGGTCTGTGTGGCTTCAAAGTTTAAATTTCTGCTACTCTGGCCAGGTACAAAATGTGTACCTTTAATAAGTTCTAGAAGCACTGCCCCCAATTCAAAACATTCTGGACTACAGAGCTGTCCCACATGAATAGAAAGTAAGTATAAAGCCACCTTTACTTGGATTAACCAATGAAAAAAATACTTACGAGAAGTTTTGCACTTTCTAAGAGGAACAGCTAAGAAGCAAATGTCTCCATCTGGAAGAGGTTCAACAGGAGATAGGGATAGGGATCCCTCAAAGGGTGGGAGCCAACTAAGCAGGCGCCACTCAGAACCCCCAGGCCAGCTGGCAGAACACCAGGAGAACTAACGTATATACACAGGGGAGATTTCATGGAATGTGACACCATGAAAGTTACAGTCTCAGCAGCTTGACGGTTTTCATCAGTATTCCGGGAGATTTGCTCCTTTTTTATTTGGTTTCTTTAAAAGATGAATGGAATAAGCGCTTTCCGAGATTTGGGGTAGTCCTCAAACATTTTGAGGTAGAACCTGAAAGAGACAAGAAAGGAATAATTACAAATGTAATAGAGCAGTGATCAACAGTTGAGGTTTGCTGTGTCTGAAATCGTTGTTGCAACGTTGTTGCAAGTCAACCTACTGTTATTCATAACCTGACTACTCCAGAGGGTCATTTGTCCATCTTCTTTGTCCTTCCTGCAGCCGACCTCTCATAAATGCTGAAGTTTCTTGTGTTGGGAAATAA
Source organism: Avahi laniger (assembly GCA_963575035.1). Classification (NCBI taxonomy): domain Eukaryota; kingdom Metazoa; phylum Chordata; class Mammalia; order Primates; family Indriidae; genus Avahi; species Avahi laniger. The sequence continues at coordinate 13,632 of CAUYSK010010057.1, read as the reverse complement.
AAAGTCATAGCCAGAGGGTGGTGTAGTGATGGTTAGGTACAACACTGTGAATGCGTCTAATGCCACTGAATTTTAGACTTAAAAATAGTTAAAGTGGTAAACTGTAATGTTACATATATTTCCTCAGATTAAAAAAAAAATTGTAATATCCAGAAAGAAGTACCCATCTGGATTCAGCTGGGAAACACAGGGAACAAAAGACTCCAAAGACCATGGGCAAAGTTAACCCCAACAAAGTGGCAATGGGCCCAGGAAAATATCTCTTCATGAGGCCTGGGAACTCCAAGAAAGTACGACCTTGTATTATGGGTTGAATTTTATCCTCCAAAAAGATATGTGAAGTCCTAATCCCCAGTACCTGAGAATGTGACCTTTCTAGAACTAGAATCATTGCAAATATAGCTAATTAAGATGAGGTTATACTGGAGCAGGGTGAGCCCTTAATCCAAAATGATTGTGTCTTAAAAGGAAACGAGACAAAGAGACAGAGACACACAGGAGAGGAGACCATGTGAAGACAGAGGCAGAGATTACAGTAACACAGCTGTCAGCCATGGAACACCAAGGATCGCCAGCCGCCACCAGCAGCTGGAAAGAGGTAAGGAAGAATTCTTCCCCAGAGCCGTCACAGAGAGCATGGCCCTGCATGGCCCTGCCAACACCTTGATTTCAAACGTCTAGCCTCCAGGGCTATGGCAGAGTAAATTTGTGTTGTTCTAAGCCACCCAGTGTGTGGTAATTTATTACAACATCCTAGGAGACTCATGCATCTTGCAAGAAGCCTTTCCCCTTAAGTTACCAGGCTGTCCTCTTAACTAGTTGAAGCTGGTGAGTCCTCAAGGCGTAATCAAGATGACACACTCTGTTAAGTACCTTAGCTTGAACTGGAGACGAGCGTGTTCTGGGAGGTGGCTGATTTTCGGTGCTGTGACTTGAGAAGCCTGGAGAGCTCCTCTGCGTGTGCTGCCTGTGCTGTGAACACCCGGCTGTGCTTTACGGGATCCTGCACAGAACCCTGTTAGTCCTATAAAAAAGGTGCCCTCCGGCCCTCCTCTGGGCAGTCTGACATAACGGCTTGAGGCTTAGCTTGGATTTTGTCGTTGCACCGGCTAGAGACTTCCGGTGGAATCGCTGTCCCTCCCCTGCCCAAGCCCGGTGGGGCCCGTGCTTCTCAAGCACCCTTGTGCGGAATGATGCGCCCTCCTCTCCCATCCCCCCTCTGCCTCTGGTGGGCAGCAAACCCAGCCTGAAGTGGCGAGAGCCGCTGTGACTGTCTTCTGGGCTAGGAACCCTCTGCCGCCCTTCCCTGCCGAGGCTAGGAGGTGGCAGGAATAGGTCATTAAGACAGCTCCTATTTTATTCATTTCTGAGCTGGTCTCCTAAATTATGCTCAGAAGAAAAGAACCCATTCTTAGTTTAACCTTCAAAACCACACAGTGAGCCATTAGCTAGACTAAAACACCAAGGCAAAAGCTTCAGGGTCCCCCCCAGGGTCCTGGTTCCAAGACCATTCCTTCTTGAAGTATCCCTACCCTCCTTCTCGCTCTGTCTCCAGTAATCACAGGCTTTCTCTTGCCACAAAAGCAATTTTAGGGAAAAGATCTGAAATTCGCACTCAGGTTTAAAGCCTGATAACAACTGAGAATGTTGCCCTTTCTCTTCCAGGAATACTTTTAGTTGATTCTTTTGTCCCTCCCCCACTCCAGGTTAGTGGGGTTAGTAAAGTTTACTAGACCTTCGGACGGACGGACTCTAAGTGCCTGCAATTCCAGGCACTTCCCAGCAGGTGGGGCCCTCCTAAAATTCCACCACATGCGAATGCTTGTCCCACCTTCTCAGGAAGCGGACGTTGGACTTGGCTGTGGTTTATGGCGTGTGGAAGTAAGGGAGGGAGGGGGTCACCAAAATAAGCCCTGGTATTACACAGATTCCAGGGAAAATAATCCTTCTGGAGCTTCCAGGGCTCTGTGATTACCTGAACCATTAGCACCAAATCTTGCAGCCAAAATTAGCAGTCCCATAGGCCACACGCTAGTAGTGCTTTTCACCGGTGGCGATCTGTCCTGCAGTACCTTAGAGTTACCTGTGAAGCTCTGGGAAGCGCTGGCCACGGTCATGCCCAGGGAATACACTCCGGGAAATATGGCGGAAGGGAATTTAACTGAAGCGTGGAGTGGAAATTACTTATTTTGCCTCTTGACTCTTTATCTGGAACTTACGACCAAGCGCTAACCATCACCAGGCAAGCCTGCTAGGAGAACACGGAGCCTAGGTCAACCAATTGCTGTGGATACATGGGCATCTCCCTGGACAGTCTTCTATGACAAGGCAGGCATGCTGATGTGCCAGCTGTCCCCTCAGGTGCCTCTGTCTACATGGGCTTACTTTTGGTCTCAGAAAAAAGTTTTGTTACTGCTACTCTCATACAGTTAAATTCCGACTTCACTAAAAACCCAAGAAGTCAGAATATACTAATCCAATGATTCTATCAGCCTTCCCTTACAAAAATAAATATGTTAGGTTTCTAAATCTGACTCCATGTGCTAAAATCCTGTTTGGAGGGAAAAAAAGCTATGTGAATGCTGCCACCTTTATTGAAAAGTTTACCTATGGTGGTGAAAAGCTCGCATCCCAAGGAAACAGAGTGAGAAAAATGCAAATGCAAGCGCTGGGAGGGACCAAGTGGCCAGGGCATAGCCCATCCATTCAACGATCTCACCAAAGAAGTTTGCTCCAGAAACGTATGTAAACAAGCCACCTGCGTGCAGAAGAATCAAAAAATCAACAATCAGAACGGAATCATCATGACATTTGTTTTGTTCTATTAAGCAGCGTTTTCAAGCCACCTCTTTCTTACCTTCTCACTTCTTCTCTGGATAGCCAGGCAGCATATTTCACATTCACAGTCACGCAAAGTGAAATAACACACTGCATTAAAATAATAAAAATCTGAATTGATGAGAGGAGTAATTAGATTTTCTTTGGGGGTTTGCCCCTCCTTCGCCCACCTCTGCAAAGGAGTATACTGTGTTCAAGTTTAAAGCAGGGAGTAGGAGCTGGAGGTATTTGTCCTGCTGGAAGCTGGGGAGGTCTGTCTGCTTTTATTGGTTTTAAATGTTTCATTTCTAGCCAACCAGGTATTTCCTCTTTCAGAATTGTAACTGGAAAACATCATATTTCTAATGATATCAAATATATCCACACTCAAATTTTATGACCCACTTTAAACTGGGGAGGTTAAACCAAAACAATTTTGTTCTTTCTATAATTATATAAAAATATTTTGTTTTTAAATCATTCTCTTTCTATTACAAATCGAAAGTTGGAAACTCAACTTGACAATCTGGTTTTTTTTATAGTATTATTATTTTTTTTAATTTCAGCATATTATGGGGGTACAGATGTTTAGGTTACATATGTTGCCCTTGCCCTTGCCCTCCCCTTCCCCAACAATCTGGTTTTTAATAAACTTTCTCTGTTCTTCTTTATTTATCTAGTTATGGAGTGAACATTAAAAAAAAAAACATCAAAGCCCCTTAAAGTTATCTTCCTTAAAGATGACATTGCATCAGTAGTTCCTGACCTAAGATTCTCTAGACCCTGGGAGGAAATGCTGATTTAATGCAAAGGGCCTATAAATTGTCCATGAATACAATAAATGGTACATCTCAACCTACTGTATTGTTTTTGTTTGATGTAGACACTGTTAGGATATTAACAACATTCAAATCCATTTCAATGTGTTACTGAATTCATAGTAGCTTTGTCATTAATTTCTTAATCAGTGGATATTAATCTGCACTAACACCATGTCTTAATTCAGAAATTTTTTGATGTAAATAAAGGGTTGTACATACATCAAAAAGGGTGGGACTCTGGGAGGCTGAGGAGGGAGAATCACTAGAACTCAGGAGTTCAAGACCAGCCTTAGCAAGAGTGAGACCCCCATCTCTACCAAAAAATAGAAAATTTAGCCAGGCATGGTGGCCCAGTCCTGTAGTCGCAGCTACTCAGGAGGCTGAGGCAGGAGGATCGCTTGAACCCAGGAATTTGAGGTTGCAGCGAGCTGTGATGATGGCACTGCACTTCAGCCAGGGCAAAACAGTGAGACTCTGTCTCAGAAAAAAAGGGTGAGAGCCACTGACCTACACAAATACCCACATAAATATATCAAAGGATTACCTGGACTGATTCACTACCACTTGCTTATATTTGTCAACCTCACAGCCTGGTTTCTTGTGAACAGTTAGGATTTCAAATATTCTGCACCTTTATCTCCAAAAATGTACTTGTCCTTGTAAGACCTCCCGTCCTAATTTTTGATTACGTGAATATGGTTCTCGACACGTTTAAGAGTATATACAAGTGGCAGGAAATACACAAGTACTATACACAAGTACTACCCTTAACTACTCTCTAAATAAGTCTAGAATCAATTGGAGGGGACATGTTTGTTGGTCATGCATGATTCAGCTTCATTTACTAACCTAGAAAGGATGGACACTCTGTCCATGATGATCTTACCTGCTGCAACTATGTTGTAGCCTATTCCCACCCTACCCAAACCCCCCACTGTCTCCCACCTTCAGGATACTGTGATCTCACACCTCCCTGAGGGCTCTTGCAGCTCTCCTGAGCTCCTGGGCTCAGGTCAGAAAGGCAGATGTGCTGCAGGTGGGGCAGGGTGTGGAGGGAAAGTCAAGAGCAAGCGGAAGGTAGGGTACGGTGTGGGCCCCGGCTGCCCCCTCTCCGTCTGTTACTCATAGCGTGATCCTGGCACAGGCTCCAGGGAAGAGTGAGAATCTGGGTGGCAAGGGGACGCGTTACCTTGTGGAATCCTATAGGTGGTTTCTCCAGGCTTCCTGAGCTGGCGCAATATATAGTCACTGTGAATGTTGATTCCCATTCCCAAAATAAATAAGAAGACACCTTGGCGAAGAAGAGAGAAGGGAGAAGTTAAAAAAAAAAAGTGTTTGGATTTTGGTGTTTTTCTCACAAGCTAAGTTTTTTTTCCTAAAAATGAAGGGAGGGGAATTTAATTTTTAATCTAAGAATGGTACTAAGATATGGCAAAAAAAAAAAAATGGTGAGGGGGGCTGGTTCTAGATGGAGGAGTAGCTGTGCTTTTTCCTAGACCAAAAGGCTGCACGTGCACAGTGACACTGACGGAGACGGATGGGAGGAGAGAGGAGGCAGCGCCAGGTTGTCCAATATTTAGGCAAATAAACGAATGAATGAATGACAGCAAGCTCCGGGCTCATTCACAAACGCTCAAACTGTGGTTGGCTAACTCTACTGCAGTGCCGACCCCTTCTCCTTTGCCGTTCCCCACGACAGAGCCTGGAAAGGTGAAAGGTAGTCACATGGCCAAATTCTGCCAATGAGATGTAAAGGGAAGTCTTGGGGAGACCTCCTTGGAAATCTTTTGCTTTTCTGGTAAAGGAAGCAGATGAAACAGATGCCTCGACTTCCTCCTTCCTCCTGCCTTGACTGCCAGATATAATGCCTTGAGCTACAGCCACTGTCCTGAAACCATGAGGTGACTGACAAGAGGACCACAGGTGAACAGGCTGGGAATAGTGGAGACAGCGCCTGGGCTCTTAATGGCGTCAGCAAGCAACCACAGGGATGCAGAAGCCACCTACCTTCGGGCACTTGTTATATAAGAAATATGAATTCTGAATTGTTTCAGTCACTATGAGTTGGTTTCCTGTGACTCCTCCCTGAGAGCATTCCTGACTGATACACCTACTCCCGTGGAAGTAACGTGAGCGGCTCTGGAGGTCCTGGCAACTGACAAACTGACTTCTACCCCCACACGCACACATATTCTCACATGAAAAGTGGCACACTACACACACTGCTCACACCTTTATTCATTTTGTTTAGCCACATATCCCGGGGGTGTTTCCGCATTTGCATCCACCTGTTCAGAAAGGGCCCTAGTCTGAGGCGGGGAGAGCCAGGGTCGGGGCTGTGAGGTCCCGCGTGGCCGTGGACATAGTGACAGCCCAGACACACACTCCCACACAGGGGCCGGTCCCGCCTTCCGAGAAGGCACATTTGTGTGGATCAAAACGCATCGGGCAAAAAGCACGAAAATAATTAGATCTATTCTCACCTTATTTGATAGGATATAAAACAATGATTTTCCACCTTGTCTAGTCAAAACATCATTGGCTTGGAAGAAAGGGCGCCTCGGGAGGGCTGGGGGAGGGAAGGAGGGAGGGAGCGTGCACAGCAGTGGAAAAAAGCAGGGACCTCGGACTGGCTGCCTGTATGACCTTGAGCGAGTCCCTTCACCTCTCTCAGCCTCAGTTTCCTCCTCTGTAAAATGTAGATTCTAACAGTACGTATCCCACAAGGATGGAAGGAAGATCATTAATGCTCACTGAGGGCTCCCTACGTACCAAGCACTTTCCTAAGCACCGGAGACGCAGTAGTGAGAGAAAGTCATGGTGTTGGTAGTCACGGAGCTTACATTTCAGTGGAGGAACACAGAAATGAATTGCAAACAATTAAAAATTAAAGTAAAAATCACATAATGATCAATGTCATACAGAAAACCAAAACAGAGTAATGAGACAGTAAAGCGAGGTGTGTGGAGGACGCCTCTACTTTAGATGAGGTGGCTAGGGAAAGCTTTTCTGACGATTTGACATTTTTCCCGGGATTGAATAATAAGAATGCAAAAATCTGAGGGAGAGTGATCAGGCAAGGAGATGAGCCGCAGTGGCAAAGGCCCGGTGCACCTGAAGCCTGAGGATGGTACTGGGAGGAGCAGATGAGGGCAGGACCCGAAGTAAAAAGCCCCGTCAAGCATTCTAGGCCTTGGTGAGGGGTTTGGACTTTTAAGTGCAATAGGAAGTCAGTGGTATGTTTTAATCAGGAGAGAAATAGAATTTGATTTCTCTTTATTCTTATTGCAAAAGAAATATGTATGTTACATAGAATATTAAACTCTAATTAGAAGAAATAAAAAAAACCAAGGCACTTATTCTCACCACCCAGAAATTACTCTCATGAAACACATTAGTTCATATCCTTCCAGATTTTCATCTTATCTAATATCTAGGCCATATTCCAATTTCCTCAGATGTCCCCCAAATCCTCCCTACAGGTGGTTTGTGCAAAGCAAGATCTGATACAGGATCACAGCTGGCATCTGGCCATTATGTCCATTAAGGTTCTTTAAATCTAGCCCAGACCCCTTCCATTATTTTTAGCGGGACATTGACTTGTTGAAGAGATCAGACAGTTGTCCTTCAGAATGTCCCCTTTTCTAGATAGGACTAGCTTACTTCCTCACGGAGGTGTTTAACTTATTTCTCTATCTGCTGTGTTTTCTGTAAACTGGCATAAATCATTTTCCTGTGTGGTTATATTACCAGTTTAATACATAGTTAGGCACATTTGTGTGTTTGCTTTTAATTTTAGGAAACTTTTTTTCAATTTAGAATTTTTTAAAAATTAAGAAATGAAGTTTCATGATTCAAAGGACAAAACCATATTGAAAGAAGAGCTCTGCCTAACCACCCTGCTTTCTTTACCCTGAGAAAGGAAACTTTTTTGTTGGTTTCTTTTTTATACTTCCAATATTTCCTTTTCCAGTTGCACACACACAATTTTCCTTCTATTCCATTTCTACATGAAAAACACCATACTATATATGTTAGTTATACATGCATAGCATGCATCCTACTTTCTTTTTATTTAACTGCATATCCTAGAGATATCTCCATATGAGCACACGGATATCTCCTTGCTTTTTGATTTTGTTTGTTTCTTTCTTTGTTTTTGTAGTCATAGAATATTATGTGCAGGTACCAGTACTCATGCAACTAATCCTCTGATCATTTGTGTTTTCAAATGTTCTCTATGACTGCCGTGTGGAGGATGGGTTAACAAAAAAGAGAAATGGAGGTAGAAAGTTCAGGCTGGAGGTTATTGCAGAAGTCCAGGCAAGAGGTGATTGTCACATGGACTAGGATGAAGGTAATGAAGTTAGGGAGAAGTGAGCTGTCCAGTTGGCACGTGTTTTGGAGCTAGAGCCAGAACTACTAAGCTAATGGATAGGTCGTCATATATGATAGTAACAGGAATTAAGGATAATTCCTACTATTCTGTTATTTTTTTATTTGAGCCAAAATAGTGTACAAAGAATTGAGCCTTCCTGGACTCCAGCTCCTCTTACAGAAAATGGAACAAAAAAAATGGGTGATCAGTCTCTAACTATTTTAGGTAGGGTGGTCAGGAAAACTCTCTTTGAGGAGGTGCAAATTGGTAGAGACCTAAATAAAGTGAGGGACCAAACTTCATGAATACATGGGGACAGAGGCTTCTAGGCAGAGAGAGTAGTCCCCTCCAAAAGCTCTGGAGCAGGACAAGCTTGAAAATTTCTGGCACAGCAGGAAGGCCGCTGGGACTAGAGCACAGGAAGTGAGGTGGAGGGAGGCAGGAGAGGAGATTGGGAAATCAGAAAGACAAGAATATTTTGGTTTTATAGGCAGTGGTAAGGTAATTCATATTTTATCTTGAGAGTAATGGAAATCTACTGGAGAGTTTTCAGATGGGAAATGACATGCTACGTTGTTAACCTAGCTCTCTGGATGCCATGTAGAAAAAAGACTAGAGTGGAAGAGAGAGAGGGGGAGACGGGATCGTTAGGACGTTGTTGCAGTGGGGTGGGGAGAGGCGATGGTGGGTATTAGCTGGGGAGTGAGTGAGACGGGGTCAGATTCACTTACCCAAGCTGAACCGTATGTCCGTGTACCACTCATCAGGGTATTCCGCACAGTAAATCAGATAGTAGCCTTGAAGGAATCCATTTCCCGTGCAGAAGACAAAGCCTCTGAAAATGAATACAAGTGGAAAAGGCCTCCCTCTGTTGAGCAATGAGTAAACAAATGTCCTGGGACATATGGGGGAAAAGATTAGGATCCAGTGTCAAAAAAGAGAAATGTCCAACAATGAGAGGAAAAGGTTTCAAACAGATAACCGTATCGAACCTGTTTTTTAAAAATCATTTTCCTTTACATTTGTGGAATGAAAGAACATTACTATCTGGTTTTAGAGAAACCATTTATGTTATAATTTGTTTTATTTCATCAAAATCCACATTAGCCACCATTTTAGTACCTTATTTTATTCTCACAACAGCCTTGAAAGGTAAAGATTATCCCCATCCAGTAGTTAATAAATTAAATTTTATGAGCCCAGGATTGGAGATCAGCTTTCTATAAATCTATAAGTGAAATCTACTTTATATTGGGAAAAAAGTAAAGCCTGGTTTACCCCAAGCAGCAGAATGGCATTTTGATAGCAGCCACTTGATTACACAGCCTTTCACAATGTCTCTCCGATACGATTAGCTACTGGTATTGCAGTAGTCCCTGGAAAGTGGACTGAAAAAATCCCTTGAGAAAAGAGAGGGAGACCCCTCTAAATGTTAAGAATTATGAATCTAGAGGAATGCAGGATGAAGAGGTTAAAAAATATAAATAGCCTCAAAATAAAAATTTATCCAAGATATAATGCTAAATACTAGACCACAAACTACATCCTCTGTATAATTTTTCTTCTCTTACAATGTAACATAACAGTCATACAGGAAAGTTCACAAACCTATGTAAATAGTTTAATGAATAGCTATGGAATAATCACCCATATAGCCAGTAACTAAGTCAAAAAACAGAACATTGCCATTACCCAGAAGCCTCTCCTGTCTCCCTCTCTGTTCACAGTATCACCATCAGCCCAGACCCCAGGGGTAACCATTATCTGGATTTTTGTAATAATTATTTCCTTTTGTTTCTTTATAATTTTACCACATTTTGATGCATTCCTAAAACAATAGTTCATTTTGTGCATTTTTAATTATATATGAATGGAATCATACCTTCTGATTCTCAGAGTATTCTTTAACATCTTATTTCTTTTTTTTAACATCTTATTTCTTTAACTCATCATTTGTTTGTGAGACCCAAGCATGTTGTTGTGTACAGATATAGTTCACTTACTTTCATTATTTTATGTTATTTTCATGTATTAATATATCACACCTATTTATCTACCTTTATCTTACTTTAATGGATATTTGGATTGTTTCCAGAACAGTTGTACGCACTCTCAGGTTATTTGTTATAGCTCCCAATTTTCCTGTTATTTTGATGATTTTCTTTTTCTGTTTTAAACTTTGGTACTCATACAACTGATCCTCTGGTCATTTGTGTTTTCAAATGTTCTCTACGACTGCTGTGTGGAGAATGGGTTAACAAAAAAGAGAAGTGGAGGTAGAAAGTTCAGTCTGGAGGTTATTGCAGAAGTCCAGGCAAGAGGTGATTGTCACATGGACTAGGATGAAGGTAATGAAGGCAGGGAGAAGTGAGCTGTCCAGTTGGCACGTGTTTTGGAGCTAGAGCCAGAACTACTAAGCTAATGGATAGGTTGTGATATATGATACTGAGAGAAATTAAGGATGATCCCTACTATTCTGTTATTTTTTTATTTCAGCCAAAATACTGTACAAAGAATTGAGCTTTCCTGGACTCTAGCTCCTCTTACAGAAAGTGGAAAAAAAATCAGTGATCAGTCTCTTTAACTATTTTAGATAAGGTGGTCAGGAAAACTCTCTTTGAGGAGGTGCAAATTGGTAGAGACCAAAATAAAGTGAGGGACCAAGCTCCATGAATACAGGGGGACAGAGGCTTCTAGGCAGAAGGAGTAGTCCCTCTGGTATTTATGTTGTTATAAGAAGTTAGATAAGAATCCAACTTAATTTTTTTCTAATGCCGGTAAATTTACTAAGTATCTCTTTTCCCACTGATATGCATTGCCATTAGTATTATACATTTTATCATATATATTGGCTCTTTTTCTGGAGTCTTGGTTCTGTTCCATTGATCTATTGCCAGTATTATACTGTTTTAATAATTATCGTTTTAAAATGTCTTAATCCTGGGTAGGACTATTCTCATGTCATTACACTTTTTTGAGAGATTTTCAAGTTACTTTTGATTATTTGTTCATGTGAACTTTAAAATTAACTTGTGGAACACTCAAACTGCCCACTCCCCGCAAAGTTTAGACATACTCTTAAATTTAAAAATTAATTAAGAGGGTAAAAATGGCAAAAGGAGGACCTCCAGAATTCACCTCTCCATAAAATCAAAGAAAACTTTAGCCAAAAAAAAAAAAGTGCCAGAATCAACTTTTTCAGAATTCTGAATATTAACCAAAGGCTCACAGCAACCTAGGGAGATGTAGGCAAGGAAATGGCTGAATCTCAATTAGGGCCGAGTACAACCTATGCACAAGGAGAAAAGCAAACTTTGTGACATTTTAATTTACCCTAGTCCCATCTCCCCTCCCTAGCTTTGTGCAGCCTTGAAAAATAACAGCCCACATTCTCAGGACTGGAGGGAGCAGAACACGGATGGCTCTTTTAAGCCTCATTACCTTGCTACACAATATATCCATGTCTACCCAGTGCTGAAAGTTTATTGGGAGAGGGATGTTTTTTAATGTTTTAACAGTATGGTGCTCTGAGATGATAGATAGATAGATGATGATAAATGAATGGACAGATAGATAGATGATATAACAGCATGGCAGGGCAAATGAGACCAACCAAAAAGCGTGAAAGAACAAGCTGAAGGATGAGATTCCCATAGGAGCTCTGAAAAGCTCAGATACATTCCTGGGAATCTACATATGTAGGGCCATGCACATGCTCAGAAAAGATCTGAAAGAGTCCTAAGGTCTCACCTCTGACTGAACTATGGCTCTTCACAAGTAGCAAATGAGGCTAATGCAGAGTTGAATGAGTGCCCTAACATGCACGCAGAGATCCTTGGCAAAGACTGGAAGACTTATTGATTCCAAGTATTTAAAGAATTCTCTGTCAGTCATTAACTGATCAGTAAGATAACTAAATAGTGACTTTAATGGCCATAATAACAAAGATACAGACTTTACAGAATGAGTTCAGAAAAGCCACCAAGCAAACAACTACTACAATAAGCAGCAACAACCACAAGCCCTAGGAAAACAATCTAATTTCCAGAGTTGCAACATTATATTATATGAAATGTTCAGTTTTCAACAGAAAATTCAGGGCATGCAATGAGGTAAGAAAGTGCAACCCTTACATGGAGGGGAAAAGCAATCAGTAGACACTGTCCCTGTGATGCTCAAATGTTAGACTTACTGGACAAAAACTTTAAATAAGATTCTAAACATGTCCAAAGAACTAAGGGAAACCATGTTTAAAGAATCAGAGGCAAGTAAGAGAATGATATCTCTTCAAATAGAGAATTTTAATAAAGACGTATAAATCATTAAAAAAAAAAAACACATAGAAACCGGGAGTTGAAAAGTACAATGAAATTAAAAATTCACTAGATGGACTTAGCAGTGGATTTGACCAGGCAGAAGAAAGAATCAGTGAAATTAAAGATAGGTTGATTAAGATTATCCAGTTTGAGGGACAAAGAGAAAAAAGAATTAAGAAGAATCAGCAAAGCCTCAGAACTCTGCAAGACATAGAAGAAGAGAGAAACAAAGGGGCAAAAAGAATATTTGAAGAGATAATGACTAAATTCTTCCCAAATTTGATGAAAAACATTAATATACACATCCAAGAAGCTCAGTGATCTCTATATTGGATAGACTCATAGAGATCCACTCCTAGACATATCATAATCAAACTGACATAAGACAAAGACAGAGAATCTTGAAAACAGCAAGAGAGAAGTAACTCATCATATACAAAGTAACCTCAACAGATTAACAGCTGATTTCTCATCAGAAACCTTGGAGGCAAGAAGTCAGTGGAATAACATACTAAACATGCTGACAGAAAAAAATCTGTGAAACAATTTTTTTAAAATCTAGCAAAACAATTTTCAAAAATGAAAGAGGAAAAAAATAGATACATTGAACTTCATCAAAATTAAACACTGTTGCATCAAAGAGCAATATCAAGAAAATGAATAGGCAACCTACAGAATGGAAAAAAATATTTGCAAATCATATATATGATAAGAGTTTATAACCAGAATATATAAAGAACTCCTACAACTCAACAACAAAAGCACAACCCAATTAAAATGGCAAAAGACTTGAATAAACATTTCTCAAAAAAAGAGATACACAAATGTCCAATAACATGAAAGATGATCAGCATCACTAGAGATTATAAAAATGTCCATCAAAACCACAATGAGATACTACTTCACAACTATGAGGAGGGATATAATTTTTAAAAAAAAACAGAAAATAACAAGTATTGGTGAGAATGTGGAGAAATTGGAACATTTATATGTTGCTGGAATGTAAAATAGTGAAAGTGGTTTGAAAAACAGTCTGGCAATTCCTCAAAATTTTAAACATAGAGGTTACCATATGACCTCTCAATTCCACTCCTACGTAGATATCCAAGAGAAATGAGATCATGCAAGGGTACTTCAAAAAATTCATGGAAAATTGTAATTAAAAGATAAAAATAAAAAATATAAACTTTATATCTCAACATAAGTTCCATCAAGGGCAAGACACTTTTGTAAGTGATGTTGCCAGCCATTCAATGCATCCCTAAAGAGGTGAGGGACCTAGGAATTTAACCATGTCAAC
>CAUYSK010010056.1:0-18425 GCA_963575035.1 Avahi laniger | reverse complement strand
TTTGCTTCAGCTTTCTCTGAGAAATAAAAAGCAATGTCATTAGATAAGAGTGAGGGTGAGCAGAGGTGTTGGAGGTTACTGGAGAGAACAGAAGGTGTGACGTAGCCATTCCAGGAGGATTAGACTGCCAGCAACCAAAAGCGTCTATGTGAAGTAACTGATCATGAGTTTACACTGAGTTGTATAGTTGGATTTACCAGAAAGTATGGGTTTTATCAAGTGAGTACAATGAACTGAGGTAGAAACAAGAAGGGAGCCAGTGATTAAAATGGTTGACCATGAATTTAAGTCAAGTAATGAAGGAAGAAAGGTCAGTCATCAGGGGATGTGGTACAAAGTGAAATAAGTAGATCCACAGACTGTGAGTCCTAGTAGGGGTCAAAGAATTGTTGGAATCCAGGTATCAGAAGGAGGTGCAGAGATAGAGATGTGATTGTCAGAGAGTAAGAACCTAAGGCTGAGGTTAGGGAGTGGTTGTGTTACTGGCAGTGGAAAGACCTAGACTATGCCAATGGGAAGGAGCAGCTGAGGTGGAGATAAGTTCAAGGAACCAAAAGCCAGGGCGTTAAAAGGATCACCTATCAGTACACTGAAATCACCAGAAATGAAGACAGTAATGTCACAGTGAGCGAAAAAGAAACAAGGGAAATTATGCGGAGGTTGATAGAGGAAGGCAAGAATATTTTTATGAGTAAAGCAAACTAATATTCTTAAACTTATTTTTCATATTTCAAAGTTTTATAGTATTTGTGACTACCAAAATGAAAATAAAACATATTACTAAAATTTACATTAAAGTGTAATGATGGATCATTACTGTTTTTATACTGGACTTTTTCTCATTAGAATACCTATTAAGTTTGATATTTTTATCTGTTTTTTGTTGAAGAATTACCCAGGGCAGTTTTAGTTTTATTCAAAAGAACTGTAATTCCTTTGGAATTGTTGTTACTTGTTACAGGTTTGATTCTCTGGGAAGTAGACTCTGAGACAGAGATTAGTGTACAGAAAGTACAGAGAATGTAGTTGGTATCAACACTCGTTAGGTTAGGATGACAAAGAGGCCCAGCTACTGGGCTACAAAATAAAAGACTTCTCTTTTTCATGTAACAAAAAATCTAGAGATAGGCAGTTCAAAGGAACCAAAATTTCTTATTTCCTGATGTAAAATTCTTAGTATGTGACTTTTCCCTTAACTTTCACACTATGGCTACTCAACCTCCAGCCCCTCTCCATGAGGTAGGGTAAAAGGTAAAATGTAGATGCCAGCCAACTTGTCAACTTCCTAATCAGGAAAGTAATCACTTTTCTAGAAGCACCGTGTAGGAAACTTTTGTTTCCATTGTATTGACTGGAACTTCGATTTTGTGGCCACCCTCAGTTGCATGGAGTTCAGGGGTTAAGTTTTTTTAACTGAGCATGTTACGGAAAGCTCAGCATTTGTCGAACTCGAGACCACATCATAAGAACAAGAACAAGTAGTTTGAGGAAAAGGAACTAAAAGTTTATTACTTTGCTGGCAAAGGAGGAAAAATGGTAGAACTTACAGCCTCAAAATCCAAATTTCCTGAACATAAGCAAAAATACAGAGCTTTTAAAGGGAGTGCCCCTCTGTTCTAGGCTATTGTGGTTAACTATTCTAATTGTCCCATCTTGGCCAAAGACAAAGCCCCACCTGGGCCCACCTGGGGGGCGGGTGCTGGCCTGGAATGGCTGAGTTATCTCTTGTAACAGAAGACTTAACCTGCCTCAGAATTCAGGTCAGGCACTTCCCAAAAAGAGTGAGGGAAGTTTTAAAGAGACAGAAAATATTTTTGCCGTTTTTTCAGGCCATTCCCTCTGTTACAAGCACATTGCTGCTCAGGGCACAATTAGATCTCTGTTAATAGGAGGAAGAGGAGATTGGTAGCTAGTAGTACCATCACATAGTTGTCCTCCTTTTTATTCTAGATTAATTTTCTTTGGCTCTAACTCTTGTGTTTTTATTTTTTAGACTAATAACTTTATTGTCATGAAAGGAATACTTGCTCATTATTTAAAATTCAAAAATGCAGAAAAATAAAAAGAAAGCAATAATTGAGCCATGAGCACTAGTATCACACTGGGTGTCACGCTGGGTAAGCATGATTCCATGCTTCTCACTATTTATGTGCTGATAGAAGGGAGCATGAATGAATTGATGGCAGGAAAGAGAAGGGTAGACATGGATAAGTGGACAAAACATTTTATGAGAATGGGATCACTTTGCAAGTTCTTTATAAACAAAATACTAGATTTAGTTTTACTTTAATCTGTAAGAAAAAGAAACTTCATTTTAAAAAATTGTATGTTCCAAAAGATCCCTTTAAGAAAATAGATTATGAAAACAACTCAAAGGTTGCCATAACCATGGTGCTCTTAACTGCATTTTTCAATTTTATATATTATCAATCATTTCCTTCCCTTCTGTAAGATATAAAGTAATATATCCCCCAGTTATATGCCTCCTACCCATTGTTGTTGCTTTTGTTTTTACTTCTTCAAGGTATATTTTTATATTCTCTCCTGAAACCGTAATTCCCCTCAGCTTTTCGATTAGTTCTTGGTTCTGATTACTAAAGAGATTGAATGCTTTTCACCTGTCTTTTAGCCATTGTTTCTCCATTCTGGAATTGTTTTGATTGGTTTCTCTTTTGACTGAATTTTCTTAATGTATTGTTTTTTCAAGAAGGGTTCATGGGTTCCAAATTCTGTAATGTTTTCATGTTTAAATTTTATGTTCAAGCAAATTATCTTTTTTTTTTTTTTTCTTTCCAGAGATGGGGTCTCACACTGTCACCCAGGCTATTCTCAAACTCCTGGGCTCAGGCAATTCTCCTGCCTTCCAAGTAGCTAGGATTGCAGGCGCAAACCACCATACCCAGTTAATTTTTAAATTTTTCTTAGAGATGAGGTTTTGTTTTGTTGCTCAGGCTGGTCTCGAACTCCTGGCCTCAAGTGATCCTCTCGCCTTGCCTTCCCAAAGTACCCACCACACCCAGCCTAAATTTTCTTTTATATGTAAAGGGAGAAGATCATGCCCATGTGCCATTATTAAAAATAATTATTTAAGATACCTTAGTCTACTAAGAGAGAAATCAAAATTAAGAATTCAGGACGGGCGCATTCTAGTATAAAAAGACTGGCAGACTATAGTTTATGAACAAGAACATGTTACAGGTTGAGTATCTCTTACTTAAAATTTTGGGGACCAACCAGAAATGTTTCAGAATTCAGATTTTTTTTGGATTTTGAAATATTTGCATTATACTTACCAGTTGGCATCCTAAATCCAAAATTCCAAAATTTGAAATGCTCCAATAAGTATTTCCTTTGAATGTCATGTTGGTACTCAAAAAAGTTTTGGATTTTGGTGCTGTTCAGAATTTAGATTTTCAGATTTGAGATGCTCAACCTGTACTAACCGCTACATCCTAAGGAGACTCATATGCTAGCATACGCCCCATTCATTTGTTACAGCAATGAATGTCCAGTGATTTGGAAGGATTAAATGCCTGCTTTTACAATGACTCAAATAATCTCTTTATGTATGCTTTAAGAAATTTATCCAGAAAACCTACATCAATCTCTAATTAAATGTGATCATAACTCTATAAGGAAAACTTTCGAATGCCTGGAAAAAATATTGAAATGAAATCTTTTGGTGAGGGACTTTTGATGATTTGTTTCTTCTTTTAATTTTTCTATATTTTCCAAATCTTTAATGATGTATAACATTTTTAATGAAAAAGTAAACTCTACATGTAAAAAGTTGACATCTTAAAGAAATTGTTTTAAAAATATAAATTATGAAGTTCTTCATTTACTTCTAAGGCAATCAGATAATGTTTCATGAGTGTTCAGCTCAGGTCCTGTAGTATTTGAATATGGGCCTTAATATCCCTTCTAGCTATTTCCCTTAAACATTGTTTATATTAACTGAATAACATATTGGCCTTTGAATTATTCTACTGTTTGCAGATTTATAGCTTATCTGAAGAGCTGAAAATTGGACCGGAATATACCTTAATTACATTTTTTCCTAATTTAATACATATTACCCGGGTATTGTAGTATTAATCTTTTAAAATCAGATTTAGATTAACTGTTACAAAGCCCTCCATGCAATTCATTATTATTCCATTGATACTATAACATCTTAATATACATTGTTTATAAAGTGTTTTTTGAAAGCACATAATCTGTATGAACTAAAATGCTTTATAAAGTTATCAGCTGCTCTTTGATTTGTCACTTAGAAATTCTTATTTATTCTGTGAACATTTAAAAGAATATTTAAAAGTAATAAAGCTTGAAGTTATCCCAATTCTACATTCTCCTCACATTTATTTAGCTCCATTTGTCATTTGACGTAAGTCTAGGGTCAATTAGCTATTTGTGTCAAATTGAGTAGAATGTTGATTATGGGTGGCATTTGTTCTGAGTGCAGTTAATTATCATAGTGAAACAGCTGTGTAATAGTGTCATCCATCAGCCTATTTTGAGATCCTCATTTTATCTTAGTGTTCCCATTGTATTTGTACTTATTGTTACTTAAACAGTTGAATACACATTCAACTTTATATCCGTGGTGCTTTTATTCATTGTTTGCAATATTTAGAAATTTTATCTGGAACAAAACTCATCAAACCTGCAGCTTTGGGAAAACCAGTTCCCAGAACTGAAAGCTGCCTGGCTACTCCTAAGAAGTCTGAAGATCCTACAGAAACTGATCCTTGCATTAAATTTCAGACTGTAAGTATAAATTTCAAATTAATGTTCATAATTTCTATGTTCTAAAATATTAAAACTAAATTGTAAACAAAATATAATAAATCTATGACATTTCCTTTCCTTCAAGAGTGAGAACACTTACTGATTTTCTTATATAGTAGAACATACTTAACCATGTCATTTTTATTCTTTTTATGTTTTGTTTTGTTTTTTAACCACCTGTGTTTGAATCTTGTATATAAATCTACTGTGATGCTTTTCCTTAATAGGATTCTTCAGGATACTGTGGTGAAAACAAAGAGAAAGAATTATTTATGTTTAAAAGAGTTCAAGAAGCAGAGGAAAAATGGAGGGGTGCACAAGCCCTAATTGAACAAATTAAAGTCACATTCTCAGAAAAAGAAAAAGAACTGGAAAATAAGTTAGAGGAACTAAAAAGACAACAGGAAAAAGAACTCTTCAAATTGAATCAAGACAATTATATCCTTCAAACCAAGGTACTAGATACATTGTTCTATTTTTCCTTTTATTTATTAAAAAAAAAAAAAAACTTACACTCTCTGCTAAATGCATTAGTCTCCTTGGTTCCTAGAGCGTTTGACCTAATATATTTGCTGTATAAAATATGGACATGGTTTTGAGACTGCCTCCTTACCTGAGAGCCTAATCAAACCCTCTGGGGGGAAATCTAAATTTAAATTGGCTCATTTCAGTGGATAGAAGACTGTCACTGTGTAGCATTTCTGAGTTACTTCATTCACCAGAATGATCAGCACAAAACCTCACTGCTGATTTGACTATAGTTATGTCACATTCCAGTGTGGTCAATATTGTAAGATAGTTTGAGGTCTAAACACCTTAAGTTTTTTTTTATTCTTCCTCATTTCTCACTTCATCATTTTCTTCACATAAAACAATTTCTGCATTTTCTCAAAGTTAAGTAGCTTTGAAGAAACAAACAAAAAACAAAGGTGGTTACATTTTGGAGAAACAATGGATCCTGTCACTGGAGAAAAATTGAAGCAAATCCAAAAAGAAATACAAGAACAAGAGACGCTTCTTCAAGGATATCAACAGGTATGGCAATTCTTCGGCACATGGCAAATTTGCTCTTCATCCTTTAATTATAAAAATAAGACATATTTAAATATTTCTGTGCTCATTTAACAGGTAATGAGAATTCTGGCAAATAGAGGAAGTAGTAATTTGACTAGTCTGCACATTTCCTGTGGGCAGAATTAAAGTGGCTAAGAGCATGGGTTCTGGATTCAAAGAATCTGGCTTAGAGCCTTAGATTTACCACCTGCTGGTAATCATTTCACCATTTAAGCCAATTTCTTCATCTGTGAAATGGGGATAATAATACAGATAGGACCATCTAGACTTACAATGGTTCAGCTTACTATTTTTTAACTTTGCAATGGGTTTACCCCAGGGTATTAAATGCATTTTTGACTTAGGATATTTCTGACTTGTGCTGGGTTTATCAGGACATAGTCCCACCGTTAAGTCAAGGAGCATCTGTACCCTCTTAGCCTGGCACAGTTACCAATCAATGAATGTTACCAGTTTTTATTTTTAATAGCCATGTTCCTTAGAAACTGCCCTATTTTTTATTTTTTAGTTTTTTAGTTTTCTGTAATGCTTTTCAGTAGATAATATTGGCTAGTTTTGCTATTATATTCAAAAATATGAATCTGAAATCAATTGCTAATGCCCTGAGTATTAAAAAAAAATTTTTGAATGTAATATAAGAAAATCTGTGTGTTTGCAGATACTTGCAATGTATGATAGAATCTTGGTGAGGCTGGCCTGGGTTTAATGATCTGTAGTATAAGACTTTATCTTTGTTCTCTGCCTCTCACCCTCTTCTTTCTTACTTCTCTTCCTTCTCCTTTTCTTTCATTACATTCTTCTCTTTTGACAACTGTAGCCTGAGCATTGAGCCTGCTGGTAACATGCATTGTCAACCATGGACACCCAGAGAAATCATTGCCACATCAATGGCACCTTTGCTGTAAATCAAACAGACTGATTTTGCAGGATGCACTGCGCTTGAGATAGTGGGAACCTTTCACTCTTCTCCTGCCAGTCTAATCTTGCCATATAAAACAGGAGTTTCTAAGGAGATTTCACAGGCCAATAAGTATGCCATGCACCCCCTCCTACAAAGATAATACAAAATTTATGTATCTGAGTACTTGGGGTGAGGGAGTTTGGTAATTCTGCATGTATTTAATCACAGACCATCTGCCAGGCACCATTCCAGATATGGTGAAACAGTCCAGAGTTTTCATTAGATCCTCAAAAACCCTTCATTTTCATCAGATTCTTAACTTTAAAGAGGTTAATAAGCTATAGCATCTAAGTGCCGATTGGTACCTTCTCTTCCACCTCTAATCTCAACTGGTTTGAATCACACTTTAGCTCAAGTCTTGTCGTGAGCTGGGTCTATTCTCTGCTCTGCCTTGTCCTGACAGCTTTCAAAAACATCTAGTCTTTACCTCACTGCTGGAAGGCAGGCTTCTAGAATCTTCCTCCAGCAGTGATGTTTATCCCTCTCCAAGGCCAGAAACAGAAGAGAGCATAAAAAGTCCCGCCGTGCCTTCCTGCCGCTGGTCCATGCAGTCAGAATGTGATGATTTCTTCAGCCACTTTCTCACTTACTGAAATGCAGTGCCTTATGCAGACATGAGGCTCTTTGGCTTTGAGAATTTTTGCAAATTGTTTTTTCAAGTAAGTATATGAAGTATTTTGGAACGAATTGTTTTTAGATGCCAAGTTTTCTTCTGAGATAATATAAAAAGTTTGAAAAAGATTTTGTATACTCAAAGAAATTTAAAAGACCTTAAAAATGTTTAAAGGAGCCGGGTGCAGTGGCTCACACCTGTAATCCCAGCACTTTGGGAGGCTAAGGTGAGAGGATCACTTGAAGCCAGGAGTTCAAGACTAGCCTGAAAAACATAGCAAGACCCTGTCTTTACAAAAAAAAGAAGAAGAAGAAAAATTAGTTGAGTATAGTGGTGTGCTCCTGTAGTCCCAGCTACTCAAGAGTCTTAGGTGGGAGGATCACTTGACCCCAAGTGTTTGAGGAAGCAATGAGCTATAATCACACCACTGTCACTCTGGATGACAGAGTGAGACCCTGTCTTCAAAAAAAAAAAAAAATGTTTAAAGGGTTTATTTACTATGAGCATATATATTATCTAAGTACTACTTACTTTTAACTAAAATGCAATTTTCTGTTTTTAAAAAGGAAAATGAAAGATTGTACTATCAAGTGAAAGATCTCCAAGAACAAAACAAGAAAAATGAGGAGCGAATGTTTAAGGAAAACCAAAGTTTATTCAGTGAGTTAGCTTCCTTAAAGTAAGTCTTTTTGAAATTCTTAACATCAAATATACTTAGACTATTTCAAGCTTTTTATTGTTATATTAATAACACATTTATTATTACTTAGAAATTGTAGAACTTTATTTTTACCTTTATTTATTTTCCTTTATATACTGATTTCTAGTTTAGTAACTTTTATGTATTTAATATTGAATGGATTTTTCTTTAAGTGTTAGATGACTAGTACATGCTTTAGTATTGTCAACATATTTATATTCAAACCCATATGAATTTATATTTCTAACTGATTCAAACATCAGTTTCAGGAAATTGAGTATACAGTATTTCTTTTTGATTAGTCATTAAGCCTGACGTGCTTAACTATTTCCTAAGGTACCATGTGATTGATAAAATTAAAAAATATATATACAATATCATGTACTATCTTAGGTCAGTTTCCTTAGACGCAGAGCCTGAGATGGGACCCTGTGGAGGTGATCCACTGAAGGATACTCAGGAAAAGCGGGCAAGCAAAGCAGGATGGGGGAGAGCACAGGATAGGGGAGGTGGGGGGAGGCAAGTAAATAGGAATGAGGTCTCAGCTAGAGACTGGCTTCATTCTGCTCCCACCAGGAAGCTCTGGAGGACAGATTGTACCACAGTTGGTCCCGCCTTGAAGCAAAGAAGTAGCCTCAGTCACTGAGGTGTGCCCTGAGGAGGGGCTGGGGCTGTCCTCCAGGCCGTAGGGCAGGCACTGCTGTTTGGCTGAGGGCATTTCTCCATAGAAGGAAAAATTTGTGAGTTTTCAGCTAATACTCACCACAGCAGGCAGGATGATGGAGGACCAGCACTTACTTAGAAATCATATTTCAGACTATGAGGTCTTTTG
Source organism: Avahi laniger (assembly GCA_963575035.1). Classification (NCBI taxonomy): domain Eukaryota; kingdom Metazoa; phylum Chordata; class Mammalia; order Primates; family Indriidae; genus Avahi; species Avahi laniger. Next base: position 9,451 of record CAUYSK010010056.1, on the reverse strand, counting down.
GATATTACTACTTCCAGTGTTAACGTACTAAGTGAAAAAACTGAATGCAAAATATGGACAAGCTAGGGTACTGTCTTATTTTAGGAAATGACTGCTATATTTATGCATTGTTTTACATAAACATCTAATCACTCAGGTAGGACTGTTATCAAAAGAAATTTCTTTGACTGTGAATTTCATGAATGTTCCATATTTATTTACATGCTTCTTCCTTTTTTTTTTTTTTTTTTTTGGAGATAGGGTGTCACTCTGTTGCCCAAGGTAGAGTGGCTCACTGCAGCCTCAGTCTCCTAGGCTCAAGCAAGCTTCATCCTCCCAAGTAGCTGGGACTACAGGCATGTGCCACCATGCTTGGCTAACTTTTCTATTTTTTTTATAGAGACAGGATCTCACTGTTACTCAGGCTGGTCTCAAACTCCTGGCCTCAAGCAGTCCTCCCACATCGGTTTCCCAAAGTGCTAGAGTTACAGGTGTGAGCCACTGTACCTCGCCTCTTCCTTTATTTTTGTCATATAACCTCGGGCATAAGAGTCAAGGGCTACTGATAACTCATACTACATCTTTCATGCAAAATAGAGAAAGGCATACCCTATAGCAGACAAATCTAGCAGCTACACAGGTTGTCAAGTAGAGGGCATCTTTTTGTAAATTTTCTTTTTTAATTATTCCTTTCTCCTGGTAGGTGTAACCCCAGGCCAAGTATGATAATCTACACAGTTCTAATGCATGAAAGCATGTAAATATCTACTTTCTTTACAGAGTCTTCAATAAAATATTTTAAAATATCACATCTTATACTACCTGACTTCTAAAAGAGATCTATTTCAGAATCTAAAACTGAAGTTCTAAATTAACTTTCACAATGAAATAAAGGGTTTCTTTAGTACATTAAGGTTAGATGATCTTGTGTAGTTTCCTAAACTCCTTGTATAATGTCTCTGGAAAACAGAAAAATTGATTCTAAGGTCCAAATAGTAGACTGTGTTTGGCTTTGTTAGTTTCTATGTGTCAGACTGGCAATTTGTGTTTCTCAGAAAGGAGACAAGAATGATGTGACAAGGAGTACATTAACACTGCAGGAAAAATCCAGCACATCTTTCTGGGCCATTGATTTTTTTTTTTTCCTCTGAGAATTGGGAGGAAATATTTTTATATTATGAATAAACCAATAATCTTGGATTTCAATTCTTTTAGATCAAATATAAGCAATTTTCTTAAAGTACACTTCTCTTTTTGTATGTGTTTATATTTAATCTTTGATTAAATAAAATTTTTTACTTTCAGTTACTCATATGGTTACAACATTCATTAGTTTTTTTAATTTTAAGAATTGAATATTTTCTATTAAAAGGAATACCTTGTTAAAAAAATACCTTTTATTTTCAAAATAAATCAGAGAACAGATGCAAAAAAGTCGTTCCCTATCTCAAGCAGTTGAAGATTCAGAGCCCACCAGAAACCAGAGTTTTACAGATCTGTTAGGAGAACTACGGGTGGCACAGGTAAGTTGCATAAGAGTTTTAACTGTTAGGGATAGTAAAGATTATTATAAAAATCCCCGTATATGTAAAAAGAAAGTTTTCATAATATTGTATATGAATAATATCTGTTTATAAATTTCATACCATTTAAAAATTAAGAGGAAATATCCAAGGTTAGCATTTATTATATGTGTGACCTTAATGTAGAGGAAACAATGTAACACTGGTTTTAGATGGCATCCTCTTTATAATGCAACCTCTCGTCAGGAATCGATCACGTGGAGCCTTGTCAGAGGTGTAACTTTATTTAGGATATGTATACCTTATGTCAAACAAAGTCCTCATTGGAAAGCATACACCTAAAATAGGATAATTTGGAGGTAATTGTTCTCCTTAAAAAGTTAGTTGGCTTTTTAGCTGTCTTCTGAAGTAGACTATGCACTTCTAAAGAGCAGAGAGACTATGTATCTTATAGATATTTGTATCCCAGATCATAACACAAGGGTGAAATGCAGTGCTGCTCCATAAGTTATTTTTATTAAATTGTATTATAAAGAATATGGCCTGGAATTTTCTAAAGCAGTATTTATCAATGGGAGAAGTTTTAGCAGAAATAACCCGTGCATTGCATGATTTTTATCATATCTGTCCCCAGGAACTATGTGCTCCTAGCACACACCAGTCATTGTAAACACCAAAAGGGCTCTGACGCATTTCCAAACATCCCCTGTGGAGGACTGTTACTTCTGCTCACCATCTCCCATTAAGAACCATAGCACTAAACTAAAAAGCCCTTCCAATCTACTTGAATGATTATGTAGATTAAGAAAAATTCCAATTACATACCGGCTTTAATAAGAAATTTGCTGTACAAAGTTAGGAGGTTACATAGAAATCTAAACATACTATAGTTTAATAGCTGATGTTTAACATGTTATTGTAGATAAAATGCAGCTTTACATATGAATTCATGAGAGAACTTTCTTTGGATGCAAGTATGTATGTATATATAGAATGATTAGGCACATAGGTAGGCAGACAGGTACAAAGAATGAAAGAATAAATGAATGATTGTAGCCTCCTTTATCAGTGGGCCTCAAAAATTAGCAAATTAAAACAAATTACTTTCGCCATATTTTATGAAGCTTTGGGTAAGCTTTCAAGCATAGTATTAGTTCTATTCACAGGTTGCTGTTAGTGATCTTTTGAAAGTTCTATTTTGAACATACTTTTAGGATGAATCAAAAATTTGAAAACTTTCATTAAAACACAAAAAAACTGGATAAAATATAATAAATATCTTGTAAATGGATAACTGAACTCTCAACAAAATAAGGGAAATCTTTAGGAGCCAAAAATAAGGAAGTATAAAAACAGCAATAAGAATCTTCCACTCAGTCAACCAGTTTAGTAAGCACAAGGCCTAGCTTTAACAGCATAACAGCAAAGTGTAGACAGGGCACCTTCGAAGGACCGCATCTTTCAGTAAAATAGTAGACTAGAAAAAACTCCATCCACCTTCATATGAGGCTGAGATGTTAAGAAGGCTTTTCTGTTTTAACTTAGTCTCTGGGTGGGGAAGGGAAGAAAGTCTCTTCAGTGCACAAGCTTTACTGGTTCAATGTAAATGTCATCTCTTATGCCTTCATTTGTGTTTTAGTATTTGAATTGATAGTACCTACAGTGCTCAAACTAAAAAAAAAAAACATAAACAGTCATCCTGGCTAGAGTGGAGAACCTGTGGCCTTGGGGCTGAATGTGGCCCTCCAGATCCCCAAGTATGGCCCCTTGACCAAATCCAAACTTCCCAAACAAATCCTTTTAATAAAATCCTTTTGTAAAATTTGGATTCAGTCAAAAGGCCACATTCAAAGATCCAGAAGGCCACAGGGTCTCCAATTCTTAGAAGTATGCACCCTGAACCCAGCTCACACAGTATTCCCACAGGTAAAATCCTGCTGATACATGCTTATAGTGCAAATTACAAAACCCAGAGAAACAATCCAGCCTCAGCAGACATGAGATGATTTACAGCAGGATTAGAACCTCAATAGTATTACTGAATAGAGACTATAAAATAAATACGCTTAAAATGATTAAATATATAAAATAAATGAGAAGATGTGAGAAAACAACAAAACAAATCAGGCAAATTCAAGAGAACAGTAAACAGCTCTGGAAATGAAATATAATTCTAGAACTTAAAAACTAAGTAGAAGAATTAAATAGATGATCTTAAACAACTAAAAAAAATTTAGTAAACTGAAAGACAGATCCAAGAAAATTAGAGTGAAACACAGGGAAATAAAGAAATGGAAAATATCACAAATATTAAGAAATAGATCTCCTAATATATATTTAAATATTTTAATAGATAATGGCTGAGAATTTTCTAGAGGTGATAAAAGAGATGAATTCACATATTCAGGAAGCACAGTAAGTCCTGCTCAGGTTAAATAAGTAAAAATCCACATCAAGGTCCATCATGGTGAAGCTACCAAAGGCAGGGAAAACCTAAAAGAAATCAGAAAAAAGAAAAAGCATTAGTTTAAAATAAGAGTAAAAATTATTTGAAGTTTTTTTTTTTGTACACATAGTGAAAAATAGAATATAAATATGACTTTCTGTTCATTTACTTTGATATTCTGAATTTAAATAGTTTTAGAGGGAAAATTATACTGGGATAAATCTATAAAATAATCATATCAGGTATATTTGTGTACCGTCTAATCTTAAAATTAGTAGCAATTAGTATAGTCTTAAAATGTCAGTTCGTTCTTTATAAAGTATGGATGGAAACATAATAAAAACTAAGGTCCTGAGCTCGGTTCTTCTAGTATCCCAGGGTCGGGAGGAGAATGGGCTGACTACAGTTCATTCATTCAGTCAGCCTTTATTAAGCACCTGCCGTGTGCCAGGCACTCATCTCAGAACTGGAAATACAGTAAGTAAACAAGACAGATACAGATCTCACTCACTAGGAATATTATATTCAGGTGGGGAAAACAGACAATATATAAACAAGTACATAATTACAGATAGAAGTAAGTGCTTTGAAGAAAATAAAAATTGAGAATAATGGGAGGTAAGGTAGAGATAAGGCAGCATTTAATAGACGGATCAAGGAAGCTCTTTCTGAGAAAGATGTTTGAGATGAGAGCTGAAGAGAAGTATCAGCCAACTGTGCAAAGATCAAGTCTTCCAGCCTGTGGGAAGAGCAAGTGCAAAAGTCCTGAGTCAAGAATGTGTTTGTTACCTTCCCACAGCAGAGGCCTCTGAGGCAGAAGTGGGTAAAGAGAAGAGTGGTGGAAGATAAGGTCAGAGAGGCAGGCAGAGACCTCTCTGAATGTCTGCACAGTGACTTACAAGGGAGGGAAAGTACTTGCCAGCCAAAACCCATGTGGCCCACAGGATTGGTTGACATGGGGCATACTAGCTTTCTTGAAGATGGACAGTCTCGATCCCTGGACATATGCCAGCCTATTGTGGACATCCATTTAAGCATTGATTGTATGATTGAACTCAAGATATTTAAAGTTCTTTTGAATATGAAAATTTTGTACTTCCATAAAGTAGGCACTGCTGAAGAGATCATTTCTAAATGGATTGAACTAATTAAATAGAAGGTATTTTCAAAAAGATACCTGAGCATTCAAAAACTGGAAGGTGAATAATCTCCTGAAAAAGACGTCTACAGATCACACAGATGAAATAATGAAATGATGCAGTTAAATCTGTGATGCAGCTAGAAACCAAGATTATACAATGCTTTGTGAATGCCCTTGTTTTCTTTGTAAGACTGAATTTTAAACTGTAAAGTAGTATAATACAGAATTTGTAAGAATTTGTCATTTTGAAACTTAACTATACCAAGTGTACTGCCATGAGTCCAACAGTTTCTTCAGCAGTTGTGAGTTCAGTTCAATGTACGTTTATTGAGTACATGCCATGTGCTTAATACCATAAAGTAAACAGAAAGAAATTAAGTCAGTCTTGGTCCCCATAGAGCTTTCAGCCTAATAAAAAGAAGAGAAATGTACACAAATCAGTATCATATGAAACAGAAAGTAATAAATGCTATACACTAGAGGTATAACAGAAGTCTAGGAGCACAGAAGATGGAATTAACAGGAATAGGTTAGCTTAATTTGAACTGAGCTTTGAAGGATAAGTATGATTTTTATCAAGCAGAAGAATAGACACAGTGCTTCAAGCTATTGAGAGTAGTGTGGAATGTAGGGCATATTGAGAAATACTTTACTTTTTTTTGGATGTCCCAAGGATGTTTTATGTATTTATGATATAAATGTTAGTGAAATTAAATCCTGCTTTCAAATAAATAGGTAATATATTCGGTGGTGATGAGTGCTGTGAGAAGAAAATGAAACAGTGTGCCTGGGGACCAGGATGGGGCCTGCTGTTTTAGTTAGGGTGGTCAGGAAGGCCTTCCTGGGTTTCATTTGAGCAAAAATCCTGATGAAGGGAAGGAGCAAGCTACCTGGCTATCTGGGGATTGAGCACTGCAGGCAGAGGAGACAGTACAAACCCCTTGTTACAGCAGGGTGCCAGGGGAATTCAAAGAACAGCAAAGAGGTCTCTGGCTAAAATGGAATGGAGGGGTAAGATTTATTGGCGGTGTGGTCAGCCATGGGCAAGGCTGGGTTACATGACACTGAAGGTCGTGGTAAGGACTTTGGGTTAACCTTGAGAGGAGCCAACAGAGTTTCAGGTAGAGGAGTAATAATAACTGACTCTCCACAGTAATTCCTTTATTGTGAGGAGAATAGACTGTAAGGGCTGAGGGTGGAAGAGGCAGACTAGTTAGAAGGTTATTGCAGCAATTTAGGCAGGAGAATTAGTGAATCAGCAATATGGTTACTATATAGAAGAAGTTAGAACAATAGATTGGAAGGTCCTTAATGCTGTGCTGAGATGATTAGAACTGATTCTAACAGGCTACAGGAGCCATTAATGATTCTGGGGTAGGGCTGGTAGTAATAAATAACATCAGAGCTAAAATTTAGGAAAAATATTTCACAGCAGTATTTTTTGATAGATTGGGTGAAGGAGAGATTATTCCACAATTATTGTGGTTGGAAATAACTTGCTTTTGCATTTCTTTGAATATCAAGAAAGAAAAAAACAGTTTATTGGAAGACATCAAAAGACTGAAACAAGACAAACAAGCTCTTGAAGTAGACTTGGAAAAAATGAAGAAAGAGAGGGACCAAGCCAAAGATCAGATTGCTTATGCCACAGGTAAAACACTGAGCTGAGACAGTTTAACTTCATACTCATGATTGTTCTAATATTGAATCTAAGTAATAATAATTGAATAGTATAGGCAAAATGCTATTTCTTGAAGTACACTGTGACCTTAGAAATATTTTTAATTAGTTATTAAAAGGTGTATATATTTGATTGGTTTTAACAGGAATAATTGCAAGATTAAAGAATATCAAGGATTATTTTGATTCATTGTATTTTATGTTTATTTGTTCACATGGCTGTCACCCCAGCTAGACTATAACCTTCCTGAGGGCAAGATCTATCTTTTTTATCCCTGGGCCTGAAACATTGTTGATTCTTATTTATTTGTCAAATGAACAAATACCACTGCAGTGTGATTTACAGAGAACACAAAGATAAATATGACATAGTCCCACCAGGAAAAACAAAGGGAGTAAGATAAGAATACAGAAAACTTTAATATAAGAAAAAAATTACAAATAGGAGGAGAAAGGGTGCTAAATAAGGTTTCAGGGAAGGGGGTCATGTGAGCCGGGCCTTGCCAGATAGTAAGATTTGAAAGTGAAGGAATAGAAAAAGGCTGCTCCAAGTGTTCCATGACTTAGGATGGCAGAACATGAGGCTAGAAAGGTAGATGAGAGGAGCCCTGGTGTGCCAAAGTAAGGATCTTTCCTCTAAGTATTATGAGCTTCAGTATAAGATATGTGCAAAGTAATTCATTCTTGCCTACTCGTAAAAAAAAAAAAAAATGACATTTGCTTTCCTCATCCGTAAAATAGAATAATAACAGTACCCATCATAAAAGTTTGTTGTGGTAAATAAAATAATACATGGTAAGAAGTATTCATGAATGTTTGCCATTGTTACTTTTTAAAATAATTATAGGCGTTCTTCATTTTTATCATCCCTCGAATTCAACATTTTCCCATGGAAGCGATGTTTATAATGAAAGTCAACGGGAAAACGATTTATCAAAAATTTCTACGTGGCCAGCTTTGCTAAAAGGTTGAAGATTTGGGTTATGAATGCAGTCTCTTGTTTCTTTTGACTAATAAGTAAAACTAGATGTTATGTTCTATGTGTCAGTTGTTTTATGCCGCTTACTTTTTCATAATGCTTTCATTAGATATTGATTTTCATTTAAAATCTTGTAATTTGGTTTATTTCCATATTTTGAAAAATTACAAATAGAGTTCCTTTATCTTATAGGTGAAAAATTATATGAAATAAAAATTTTAGAAGAAACACATAAACAAGAAATCTGTCGTCTACAAAAAAGATTACGGTGGTATGCTGAAAATCAGGAACTTCTGGATAAAGATGCAGTTCGGCTTAAAGAAGCAAATGAAGAGATTGAGAAGCTCAAACCTGAAGTAATAGATCATTTTAGAATGTATTTCTGCAGATGAACCCTGTCGTCCTCAGTAACAATTCTACATAACCTTGTGTCATTGCATCATTACTCTAAACTCTATTAATTAAAATAACTTGTTTTGGTTTTGGTGTGCATTTAGATATATAGTCCATTTGAGATTAGACTGAGAATGAATGCAAGCTCCTTATCACGACCTGTCAGACCCCCATGGGATCTTCACCCTGCCTGCTTCATTAGCCTCATCCAATACCCTCTGAGTCACTCTCCAGCCACACCAGAGCTCCTCTGATTCTTGAACCTAAGCTCGATCCACTTGTTCCCTTGGCCTGGAATACTCTGACCTTGGTTCTTCCTATGTCTCCTCATTCAAGTCTCAGCTCAAATGTCTACTTCTCAGAAAGACCTTCTCTGACTCCCTTATGTAATGTAGCTGCCAATCTTGCCCCTTCTGGCTTTGTTCCTATTCCATCCTTCTGTTTTACTTTCTTCCTAGCACTTGTCACCCTCTGAAGTTATTTACATACTGATTTACTTTACTTATTAGCTTATCAATGCTCTCCCTCCACTAGAGCATAAACACCCTGAGAGCAGGAACCTAGTTTGTCTTGTTTGTCCTCTGTATCTCCAGCCCTGAGCCAGAACTGGGAAGTGTCTGGAACTTTGGAGGAGCTCAGTCCCTGTTTGCTGAGGAATTAATAAATGAATGAATGAACTAACATTATGCTTGCTCTTTGTACTTTTCTGTTATTTTTTTTATTTTTAATTTTTTTATCATGTGTGCATAATAGTTATATATATTTATGGGGTACGTGTGATGTTTTGATACAGGTATATAATGTACAATAATCAAATCAGGGTAATCGGGGTATTCATTTCTTTGTTACCTCATGCATTTATCATTTCTTGTTGTTAGGAACATTCCAGTTCCACTCTTTCAGCTGTTTTTAAATATACAATCACTTATTGTTGACTATAGTCACCCTGTTATTGTGCTATCAAATATTATATCTTGTTCATTTTATCTGACCATATTTTTGCACCCATTAACCATCCCACTTTATTGCCCACCTCCCCACTACGCTTCCCAGCCTGTTAACTGTCGTTCTACTATCTATCTCCATGAGATCAAGTGTTTGAATTTTTAGCTCCCATGTGTGAGTGAGAAAATGTGAAATTTGCTTTATGTTTTAAATATGCTTATTTTTTTTTTTTTTTTTTTTTTTTTTTGAGACAGAGTCTCACTCTCTTGCCTGGGGCGAGTGCCATGGCGTCAGCCTAGCTCACAGCAACCTCAAACTCCTGGGCTCAGGCAATCCTACTGTCTCAGCCTCCCGAGTAGCTGGGA
>CAUYSK010010054.1:0-19202 GCA_963575035.1 Avahi laniger | reverse complement strand
ATGCCCAGCTAATTTTTTCTACATATTTTTAGTTGTCCAATTAATTTCTTTCTATTTTTAGTAGAGACGGGGTCTCGCTCTTGCTCAGGCTGGTCTCGAACTCCTGAGCTCAAACAATCCGCCCGCCTCGGCCTCCCAGAGTGCAAGGATTACAGGCGTGAGCCACCGCACCTGGCCAAGGAATTTTCTTTATAAAAATCCTAGAAAGCAATTATTTTTACTTATAAACTTACTAATGTGCTATTAACTAAATGTTAAAAACTTATACTTCATGTATCATTTTTACTTAGATAAGTAATAGATTTAGTAATAGAACAAATAGGTTTATTCCAAATTAGTACTTTATCACAGAGTAAGTAAAAGGCAAGCAAAATTAGCTGGATTTATCTTGGAAGAGGCCACTCTAAAAACTTCAACCTGATGTACTCAACACTTCAAAACAAAATAAGTCTGTACGAAATCTTACTTGTGAAGTGCTTGTGGTTCCTCCAGAGCCTGAGGTATTGGGCCTAATTGTGACGGTTGCTGTCCTGGGCTGGAATGAAGTAAAGGTTTGCTGACTTGTACCTGTACTTGATGGAATGATACCCAGGACTTTCTGCTGTACTTGAACAACACCTTAAAAAAAGATGAAGAAATGATTAATAACTGTCCCTTCAATGAAAAGCATTAAGTGTTGCTTGGTTTCTGAGGAGAAACTACGTGTGGCAGGGTTTTATAGTGGGCTACACAGAATGTGAGATCCGAGGACTGAAACCAGTGAAAAGGAAATGAAAAATAATGGCAACAGTATGATCTGGCAAATGTGAATTAAAACTCTTCACATTTCCCTTACCTCCTTGTGTTGCTGGCACATTTACAGCGACAATCTTGCTGTTTGCAGGAAGTGGCAGTTTGGTAATTACTTTTCCTGCCATAGTGACTGGATTGCCTGTAATTTGGAACGTCTGACCTGTGCTGGCAATGGTTGTAGCAGATGTGGCAGCTGTGCTGGTGGCTAATGGGGTATAAGACATTTAATAAGCTTTAGATTTAAAATAACCAGCAACGTAGTGACTTCTAGGAAGGGCACCAATGCATGAAATGTGGCTCATTTTGTATTTTTAATAAAAAACATTCCTCTCCATTCAAAGTGAACCATGTAAATGTTGAAAGTGAAATAATGTAAGAGAGGAGTTTGCTAATGTAATATTATGAACATTATCTGTAACAAGCCAATTGTTACAGCTTGTTTGATCAATAATCTGAAAAGAAAAACAATTTTCTAAAGAGATGTTTCATTTCAGTAGGTGAAGGACTGAAAATTCTTTTTCCTGAATGAAAATAATCTTCTATTTAATCACAGTTGTGTACCTGAATTTGACTGGCCTTGCTTAACCCATGTGGCAAAGGTTTGATGGAAGTTCTTGTTTTGCTGGAATGTTACTGTAGCTGGAGATCCAACTTTAGTAGTCAGTACCATTTTGGTTCCAGTTGTAACTGAGCCACTTATGGGGGCCACCATAACTTTCGGTGCTGGAGAGATGGTACTGGTTGTACTATTTGTTGGGGAAGTAGTGGAAGTTGCAATCACTGTAGGCTTCTGCTGTTCCAATCGTTTCTAAAAAAGTCACGGAGAGAAAACATGAGCCAAAATAGTTCCAGAAAAAAACAATACCATTCTGCAAGAAGTCCGGACACAATTTCTCTAACCCTAAGAAACCACACTCAATTTCTAAGATATTTTACTACTGAAAAGAAAATATGCCCGTATAATTTACCTCTGAATTTAATGTCTTGATGAAGGCAATGTTTTCATGTGTCTATACCACATGTATTTCATTAAAATACTAAGTTGTTCATACCAGAAAATTAAAAGTAATCAAGTTTTTCTGGCCTGTGCAAATATCCAAGCTTTCAGACTGAAAATAAATAGATGCAGGTAATCTTACTGGAGACAGGAACACCATGCTGCTTAGTGGTGAGATTCAAAGCAGAGAACAAATGAAGGGAGCTGTAAAAGGTTTCTATTTACTGTAACGTTGACTTATCCAATCATAAAGAGCATGTCAATAGCAAATATCACTATTCGAGTTGGCAAACCCATAATCAAGCAAGCTGAAAATTATAAAACAATTTACTAGACTTCTTATGTTATTCATTCAAACACTTTTATAGAAAAACACTTTAGATTATTTTATACAGAGAGGTATAATATTGATCTTTAAACTACAGGGTTATTAAAGATAATCTGTATATCTTTTATTGCAGACTGTTAAAATTTTCTAACAGCTTATCAATAGTGGTCTGATGAGTAACAGTATAAGCTTGCACATGTAAAATAAAAACAACAGGTGAGATTTACTGCAAACCTGGTGGTAGATGCTTTAAGATGAGGAAACTGAGGCTCAGAGAGCTTGTGTAATTGGCCCGAGGCCACAGAGCTAGCTAACGGTGGAGCTGAGATGTTTACTAAGATTAAATTCCAATGCTGTGCGGTTTCCTATCATTGCAAATTGCTTACCTATGACATCACACCCATCGTTTTTTCAGGACAACTTTTGTATACACCTTATATACTTGAATATGATGTAAAGTACTTTATGCAATTTCTCATTTCCCAGAAGAAAAGAAATTTAGCTGTGAATACTTAGAGATGTCATTGATGAAATCAGTTAAAAAGGAGGCAAAGAAATCGAACACATATTTAGCAGTTATTTACTGGGGGATAAGCCTTCAAAATTGAAGTGCTGGCTATCTTTACAAATAAGCATTTTAAAGAACTTTTAAGAAGTAATACTTTTAGGTTACATTGTGGAGATGACAAAATACACTCCTAAGTGAGAAATATTAATAAAACAACTAGCCAGTTGTTACATGAATAGATATGTGTGCTTGGGGATAAATTTCCTGTGACAGCATCATACATAGAATCCAAAAGTGCTGTTACGCCCAATTTGATGTTAGTGAGATAAGGACCTATATATAGTAAGCCAAAAGATATGTAAGAATTTGGGAAAATGTTTTATAAAATGTTAGAGAAAAAAGTAGTTTGAGACAAATAATTTGGTTAACATGTGATTTTTAAATAGTCTGTTTCACCTATGTACTCAAAGTTTATATATTCAAGTTGGCTAAAAACTTTTATAATATGTTCTCAATAGAAATAAAGGGTAATCACCTTTTATCTGGATCTAAAATTCCCAGCCACATATGGTACATTATTTGCAGTATGAATATGCTAAGAAATCAGCAGCAGCTTTATGCTCATTGATGACAACAAACTCTTACAGAGTTTTAGTACAATCTGCTTTTTCATAGACTACAGAGATTTTCCAGATTGGAATTTTGCAGGAAATAATTATTTCCAGAAATTACCCATGAAATTGTAAAGATAATAAATAGAAATCTTATTTCAAATGTCCTCCAACTATATACACTGTTTACAAAACCATTGTTTGTTGTATCCATAGAACTATTTTCAATTAATAAAAACCAGGTATATGTGAGATACATTTTAAAAAACCCACATGAATATATAATTACTGTGCTCTTGGTGTGCAGGAATTGGGCTAACGATGTAAATTTGTTGTCAGGTAGGACCAGTACCAACTCCCCACCTGCTGGACAGCCAATTGCTACTGTTTTAGGGGACTCCTCATTTGGGCCTCGAAGTCCTCCCCCTTCTTCTGTTCACTAACCTTAGTCTGTTGCTCAACTGCTTGTGCCTTTTCTTTCTCCACTCTGCAGGAAAAAAAGGAGGAACTTATCAGAAACTACCCTGGTAAGCATCTGGCATCTAATATAAGTGAAATCTGTCTGACTTTCACATCATACAAAGGTATGAAATTATTGCAATTTAAAAATATTTAAGATAATTAGAAATTGACAAATGGATAGTAACACATTAAAAATCAGAAACAGGACCTTAATAAACTATACAGAGCTAGCAGTCAAAATCAAAAGGTGGAGTAAAATTAACTAGGATGTACTGAATAAACCATCACAGTGATAACTCTTCAGTTCTGAAGTGATAAAATCCTCAAATATCTGACCAGGTGTTAACCATTTCCTTACCTCTCAGCAAACGCCCTGATCTCCCATAATTCCAACTCTTCTTCTGCCACCCAGGTTTCGATAATAACAGGGCCAGTTTGCTTGGGCGTTTCTGGTCTCTTTGGCCGCAATGCACTTGATCGAAGGCCTTTCCTCTGAGGTGTAGGTGTTTCTTTGGAAAAGAAATCAGAGTATTTTAAAAGCAATATTGCTTTAAAAATTAGAGTACTTCTGGCATCTTCTATCATAAAAAGCAGTGGTTGGCAAACTTTTTCTTCTTAAAGGGCCAGATGGTACAGACTATGCAGGCCAGATGGTCTCTGTTACAACTACTCAACTCTGCCTTTGTATCATGAAAAGGAGCCAAAGATAATAATTAAGTGAGTAAATGTGGTTGTGTTCCCATCAAATTTTACTTATAATAAAAAAGCAGGCAGTGGGCGAAGGCTCATGGGCCCTGGTTTGCTGACCTCTGATATAAGAGGCATATGAATCTTTACACAATCTGCTCCCTCTGCCTGGAACACTATTCCTAGCCCCATGGCTCCTCATTTCACGCTTCAGATCCCAACTCAAATATAACATCCTTCGAAGGCCTAGAATGCTCCTCTCACAGTTAAGTTGGGTGTCCTTGCCACATACAATATATACCTTCCCCATCACAGTTGGACAAGGGGGATTCGAGAGTTGCTAATATAAAGGGAGATCTAAAACTAAAAGAATAGATAAAACCTCCTAATGATAAGATTTAAAAAAAAAATCAGGGAGGGGTAAGCATTGAACCTTCCCATATGTTCAGGGTACAGAGAAGCAGTACAATCACAGGGAAGCAGAAGGAAACTGAAATAGCAGGACCTAGATGGTACAAAGTGATACAAGGCAAAGAAAAGTGATTCGAGGAGACTGCACTGGTTTGCATCGAAGGCTGTGTGGTCAGGAGATTGGAGACCGTCAGGATTGTCTTCTCCCATCTAAATCTCTGCCTATCGACAGAGATGACTGTTTCTATTCCAGGACAACACTGCTTTAATTAAGCTAAAATTTAACATCTGCTAGGACAGGTGTTGTCTTATTGGGTTCTTTTCAAAAAGGCCATTCTCAGTCATTTGTTTTCTAATAAGAACTTCCGAGTTAATTTAATCAAGTTTCAAGAACTAAATGTATGTATTTGGGAGAACTAGCTTTTATAAAACAATATGTTTCTATCTATTCTATCTAAGAACATCATTTTCTTTTTACACATTTCTTTTTCTTTCTTTCTTTTTTTACTAAGAGACGGGGTCTCGCTCTGTCACCCAGGCTGGAGTACAGAGGTGTGATCATGGCTCACTACTCCTACACTCAAGTGATCCTCCTGCCTCAGCCTCCCAAGAAGCTATACATTTCTTAGATTTTTTCCTAAATATTTTTATTGCTTATATAAAATTATTGACTTTTATTTATACATTTTCAATTTGGACACACAATGAACTCCTTTTAGCGTTAATACTTTTGGTTCTCACATTTTCTAGGCATTCATAATTATCTGCAAAATAGTGTTAACCTTGCTTCTTTTCTGGTATTTACCATTTATTACTCTTTCTTATCTTATTGGAACACATTAACACTTGATATTATAATACTATAACCTTGTCTTTGCTTCCTTGAGAACAGAGGCCATTCTTCTATATATACTTGCTACTCAACGCCTATTCTACATGTGGTCCATAAATGTTTCCTGAGTAACTCTAGATTATTATTATATCTACCTGAGCACTGAAGTATTTCACAATAGCTTTAACTCTTGAGTCAACAAACTTTTATTGACCACTTACATGTCAGACTCTGCACTAGGTGCCAGGACTACAACAAACCAGACAGACTAGGTGGCTGCCCTCTTGGAGGTGATAGTGTGGAGTCAATCAATGCCTCACGTTTTAATTATAAGAGGTATTATCATGGTCCATGCTTGGCATAATTACCTGTAGGCATCAACATGTGCCTAATAGAATCTTGATATGTTTATTACTTACATATCATTTTAAAAATATAGCAGTTATGAAAAACGTTTTTCATAAGTTGAACAGTTATAGGAAACAATTATAATCAAATTTCAATTCATAAAAGACAAGGCTGACAGGTCAATAATGGAAGAACAGAATTCTTTCCATTCCTTACCTTTTGGTGCTTCTGGAACTCCAATGGGGCAAATGATTTTCCTGATACAATATTCAGATCGAATGCCATAAGGACCAACATCTCGCCTCTTAATTATTTCAGTTGTTGTGATTTCAGTTTCAGATGTTTCTATGGTGATTTAATTCACAAAGTATTAATAACCACTTAAAATACTCAGAGACTAAAAAGGTACATCTGGTGTTTTAAAAAGAGACACGTGGAAAATACCTTTGGAAACATTTGATTCATTAATGACTACAGGATCACTGCTAGACTGCAACAATACTTTCTCCTCTCTGAAAATTTCTAAACTGAACAAAATGCTGCTGGGCACAGCTTAGCTCCTAGTACCAAAACTCAGTCAAAATAATAAAAAGCCTAAGACAGAAGCAACACACACAGGGTTCTAGAAGTCTTAGTTTATGACTTATACTCTACAATAATAAACTATCTTTAAAAAAAAACGTAGGCTGGTTCATGAATAAGTGACTCACCTTATAATGTGAGCCCCCCCATGCCTCTCGGGTTTTATAGGCACGTGTCGTACTTTAGCAAAGCTGTATTTTTAAAATACAAGCGTTTTATTTTAATAAATAACAAAGATGCTTAAAATTAAGTGAATGGTCAAGTGATTTTATCTTTTAAACTTAAATGAGAAAGTAATCCCGATTACCTGTCCGTGTAGTCCCTGCTCCTGGAGGAGCCTTGGCTGCCATGTCATCCCATCTCAAACTCGCCCACAGTAACCGTAGCATCAGGCTCACTCCAGCTAAGGACTTCACGGTCTGCAGTCTGTATCTGAAAGAAAAATCCAAGAAATTCATATATATACACTTACTTACTCACACACACACACACACACTCTTTTACTAAACTGAAGGATTGCGTTCCTTGTCCTCATTATGACTTCAGTATTTATAACACGGTTTTGTTAAGACTTTGGTATTATATGTCCCTTTAAAAAAGAACTTTTTTGCTCATAGGCATAACATGCATCTACCACTTAAAAGGGGTCTATATTCACTTTAAATGCCATATAAATTTATAAAGTGTGTCCCATAGTAAGGTTGGTAAGGCAATTAATTTGTAAAAATTTTATAAATTTAACCCAATTCTAAAATGTTATGAAAATTATGAAGAGCAAACACAGAGAAATAAATGTTACTGAAAGAGGAGTTTCCGAAAAAGAAAAATCATAACTGATTAATTTTTGCTAAAATGAAACACCTGGATATGTTTAAATTTTCTCAAAAGGCAAAAAAAAAACACCTTAAAAATCTAATAAGATTTTTCCAAATGGACAGAGAATTTTGTATCCAAATGGTGGCTCTTCAAAACATGAACTACTGGATGATGAATACTGCGAATACTAATAAAAGTTTGACATTAGTATTGTTTTGCAATCCTACAATGAATAATGTTAGAAAAAAGTAGTACTATATTAGTTACTAATCAGGAGACAAAGAAATCTGTGTTTGTGGGTTTTTTTGTTTTGTTTTTCTAATGCCCATCCATGTTTGTGTTTTTCTAAGCTTCGTGTATAAAGTCATTGAACATTTTAGACATTCTTTTAAAAAATAATACTAAACACACATTTCAAAATGAATTTATTTAACTACATGAACATCATGTCCTAAAATGGAATTCACTATAAAACGTTTTAAAGCAGCCTTAGGCTGTCAGTTCTCCATTAGGGTCTTTGTGTAATTAAAATACTTTGTTGACATTTTTATACTACTTAAATGAATACATTGTTGATTGCAGTGTAGATAAAGCCTATAAAATGAAAATAATTTTCCCCTCTAATAGATGTAGAAGGTAAATCTTAGACAACGTTGTATTTGAAAGGTATTGCTTTCTATTATTAGTATTCCCTTGGAAAAATGGACAATGTGAAAAAGACAAGGCTCCAGCCAAAAAGCTGTTGCAGCTTTGTAACGTCCCATCTCCCCTTGTGACACCATGATTTTCTTCGTTGTGTTATTACACTATAAATCATCTAACCTGGAAAGAACTCCTAAATTAGAGGAAAAATGTTAACTAATGCAGGGATGCCCCAAGAAAGGGCAAGTGTCTGCCGCTTTCAGACCACCCATAGAAATTCCTAGGGAACTTTAGTCTCACAAGAGAAGGCAAATGAACATTTATTTGGAAAGAAAGTTCATCCTCATTCTCTCTCTTCTACCCCCAATCACTCTTTATGGTCAAATAATAACTTTAAATCATCCCTATTTTAAAACTGAAATAACACCAGGGAAGGAACACACCTCATGCATTACATTAGCCTGCTCAATCTTTCCTGCAAAAATTCTTTGAGTGTCTTCTGTATGTTAGACTATGTTAAAAGAGCTGGGGACATAGAAGTGAACTACATCTGTCTCTCTGTTCTCAAGGAGCTGTAAGAGAGAAAAGTATAAAGGAGGGACATCTGATTTGGCTCAGGGACAGGGATCAGAGCTTTGCTGGAGTCTCAAAGGACAAATTAAGGGTGTTAGGATGGCTGACTGAAGGTGAGGGGCACATATATGCTAAGGAGGGAAGTGTGTAAGAGCACACACCTGTTCCCAGAAACCATATCAGAGTGTTATGGCTGGAGGGAAGGGGTGTGGAGGTACAGAAAGAGATGAACCTGGCAGAGAGAGGAAGGCGTAAGGCAGAATGTGCCGCACTAAATCGAAGGATTAAAGAAGAGCATTAAAGGCTATGTATATTAAGGCCTCTGAGATTTACTCAGTATTGGATGGGTTGTAAAGACAAGTACTTCTCGTGGACGTGATCTACGGGTGATAAATGCTTTCCCGTCCTTTCCCTGGCCCTCCCTGCAGTCGCTAGCAAGTCCTTTAGCTCAGTCAGAATGTCCATCCCTGAGGCAGCACTGCGGAGGACAACTGCCAGTCCAAAGTCATAATGAAGCACAGAGTCAGGGCCTGGGGAAACGGGTACGTGCGAACGGACGGCGTGGAGGGAAGGAGGTCCTAACGAGCCTACGAGACAAGTTTTCAATATTCTTCAGCCTTACCATTAGATTAATAAAGATCATACATGTGCCTTTGGTGTTCTTGGCCCCTACTCTAATCACCAGACACATTTTATTCAAGTGTTAGTATAAAAATATATTTCACATGCATGTTTTTTAAATAGCGATATGTTTTTTTAAAAAGGCATTCTAAAGTCAAGAACAATTTTTGTATTTACCCATGCCTCCATTAGATAGAAGAGATTATGCTTCTCTAAAATTTGTTTCAGCAAATTAAGATGTTAGCATATATGTGAGGGCAATATCTGTTTTAAATGTACAGGAAGGTATTTCCTTTCATTAAAAAAATGAGAAAATAGGTAATACAAATTGTGCCACAGTGCATATTAAAACATGATAATTCAAGGCTCCTGAAACTCAGCCATGCAGAACAGGGCCCTGAGCAACACTGGATCAGGACTGGGGCCTAGTTCTCCCAGAGAGCCCAGAGGAGAGTGCTTCCCAGTTGAGCCTACCCTCCATTTCAGAATACAAACGAGCAGAAAGGTTGGCCTCCACAACTGCCAGGTCATTTTAATTAAAGTATTTGTACATAGTAACTTTTCCAGTGGGAAAGAAGTTACCTGCAGGACAGTCAAGGATACATTTTGGGACCGCTCTCAATGAAGAAAGCAGAAAAGTGCAGAGTAATCCTATAAATCCATGAATTGTAATGAAGAGTTCCTTGATTCCCTGCAGGATTCTGCAAATCCTTCATTGCAGGCCCTGCAGAGAAATTGTACTTTTCAGCTGTCTCTATTGAATGTGTAATGGAGTGATGATACTTTATTTCAAATCAAAAGATGAGTTATAAAAAACTTGGTCAAACAAGCTATGGTCGTATTAATAAATGAATTCCTTTATAGAGAGCACTTATTTACATTCTTTTTTGGTCTACTAATAGCTGATTGTCATATAAAGGAAACAAAGTGTGATTTTTAACTTAAAGAAATTGGAAACATATTAAAAAGACACACAGAAATGAAGCCTAAAAAGAAATGAAGTTTGCTTAGTAACTTGCTGAAATAATTTCAGATTCCTAGCAAAATCTAACTGCAACTAAGATCGACGCTGATTTCTAAGGATGTTCCCAGAATTCTTATCTTTTCAGTGTTTCTGTTCCATCCTTCTCAATTATAAGGGTGAAAAGATAAAGACAAGGACAATGAAAAAGGTAAAAGCAAGGACAAATATGTGAAATGCGATATAGCAAATAAAGTACCAGACTGGGATTTACAAAAACTGGGCACTATTCCTGTCTCTCTGTAGCTGGACGTAAATTACTGCACATTTACAAAAGATAAGAATTTCTAAGATCCCTTCCCAATATAAAACTATATGATTTCACAACCGCCAAGGCTACATACTTATGACTTACCCCCCAAACCTAAAGTGCCCAGAAAATTTTAAATTAGGACTATTTCTGGGTTTAAAAAAATTCCTAAGTAATCTAGATACTACCTGTTCATACATAAAGTAACAGAGAACTCCAAAACAAATGCTTATCCTGCAAATAAATCACATCAGGAAGATTTCCATATTACAATGAGCCTCATGAAATTTACAGGCACATTTCCTTATGTCTTATGTTTTTATGAATTATCTAATAGAAATAAAATACAAATATTCCATCCAGCAAGTTGGTGAATATCCAATTCTGTGATTATCTTGTTCCCAGGGCAAATATATGACAATAACTTGGAAAGTTCGACCACAAAAACGATCACATTTGACACGTTCCTTTTTTTTCCTTTGGAGACAGAATGAGACTCTGTTGCCCTGGCTAGAGGACAATGGCATCATCACAGCTCACTGCAACCTGAAATTCCTGGACTCCAGCGACCCTCCTTGCCTCAGCCTCCCAGGTAGCTGGAACTACAGGCGTGACCCACCGAGCCCAGCCAACATGTCTTGTGAAAGTTACAACTGAATTTCATTTTAAAGGATTCCCTTAAATTTTAAGTCTTTAAACATTTTTCCCTAAGTAAACTTTAGTACCTACCAGGTGGCTGAGCTTGAAGCTTCCTGTATCTTAATTCCATTACTAATTTTGGCCATTAAATATATGCTTCCCTGTCTTATCTCTACTGTCTCATTTTTTTCAAAAATGAGATACTCCTATGAGATAATTATTTTAAAACTTTCTCCCTCCCACAAATACATTTTAAAGTACATACCTCCAAGTGATACCAAAGGTTGGTCTAGGAGAAGGATATGGCCATATATCCAAAGCAGGTTTTGCATTGTAATTAAAATATGGGACTTCTCGGATTCCTCCTTTTCTGGCCAACTTTTTTAAGTCATCATTAGGCAAAACAAATATGCTCTTCTTGCTGCTCTTGGTAATAAACTTTCTATAGGATGGCAGAGCTGTACCTGAACGAGTCTTCTTTGGTCTTGAAAATTTCATCAGTTTCACTTTGTCTCTTGTGGAATACTCTTTGCTCACAGTCATAGATGTTACCAGAGTGCCTCCTGTGGTGGTTAGGGAGTCTGTCACTGTCGTGGTGACCACGGTTTTGCTCTGTTCCTTAACAGAGATGATGTCCACGCTGCTGTCTGTGGAGGGCGTGGAAAGCTTTGTTACCGTTGTGGTGGTGGTTGTGACAGTGGATTTGGAACAATTTTCTGTGGAAGACACCACAGTTTGCTTATCGTCTTTTTCTACCTTGATCACAGTTTTTGATTCTGTGGCCACTGTGGATGTCATTGTGGTGACTTCTGTGATGACTGTTTTTCTTTTAGATTCTCCATTGACATTTTCATCTTTGTTGGTGGGCAGACTGTTTTCATCAATAAAATCATTACTGAGATTGGATTCTTCTCCAGAAGTAATAGGTGATGGAGTAATTTTCTTAATTTCTAAGGTTTCAATTTCCATATCTTCTACCTGGTTCATCAAATTGCTTTTTGGGCAAGATGGTGGAGGCGTGGTAGTCTGTGTTCTGTCAGACTCTTTGGTTGATGGCAGGGTCTCAAGGCTATCTTGGTAGTCACCTTCAGCATCTGAAGAACTCAGTAAACATGATTTTGTTTCCGAGTTGTTTTTTTCACTAAAATCTTCCATGATGACATCACCATTAATGAATGGCTTTATAGCAGATTCTTTAACAGTCAATGACTTAACATCATTTTCAGGGATTATTTTATTTATATTATTAACCTTTGGTTCAACATGACCACTTACTATTTTACTCTCAGAGTTTTCCTTTAAGCATTCACCTTTCAAATATACTTTAGGTTTATTATCTTTTCCATTTATTTGAAATGTACTTGTTTTCTGTCCTTTCTTTTCAGACTCTCGATTTTCATTATTCTTTTTGTCAGTGATATTTTTTAGATTTATTTGCTCAATATATTTATTAATTGGTTTCTCTTCCAACTTCTGCTGCTGACTTGGTTTTTTACCATTTACTTCAATTACCTTACCCTGCAGCCTGTCATCACAGTTTCCAGTGGACTTAGCAGAAACAAACTCATATTTCAATGGCTCCAAGTCTTCAATACCTTGTTCTTGCGTTATGAACTTCTCAGAAATACTTTCATTGCTATTCTGAACAATCATATCTTCTTCACTGCTATCCTGAACAGACATAGTATCAGAACTATTTTCCAAAGTGCTATTATATTCAGAGTCACATCCCAGTTTTCCTTCAAAGTCCATTGCTTTTGAAAGAGATGGGGCATCTCTGTCACTGGCACTTTTGGGTACTGATGAAAGTAAAGTACTCTTAGAAGAAGAAAGAATGGTATCATTATCCTCCTGTATGAGTGGTTTTTTGTTCTTACAGATCAAAGTACCAATATCATCTGAATTGGCTAGTTTAGAGTCATCAATAAAAAAATCATTTCCTTTTGTTTTAATCTTATTGGATTCCTGGCTTTTACTGGCAGGTTCAGAGAGATTCTCTTCTATGTCATTTTCAACAGAATTTTGTTTCTGACAGTTTGTCTCTGGACTTTGAATGGTGACATCATCTAACACTTGATCTTTTGGATAAAGTTTGTTTGTGGGATGACCTGGACCACTGAGTCCAAGAACTGAGGAATCACTTTGCGAACACCCCTGAATTGAGTCTTCAGATTTATCACTGCTTGCATTAGGGCTTTGTTCTTGTCTAAGTAAGTCACTTTGACACCCTTCTTTTGCTCTTGTTGTTACTGGTGACTCAGAGAGACTTTTCAGAGAACCTGCCGAAGTTTTTCCCATGCCCTTCATTCCACACTCCAACTTCATTTTTTCAAGGCGCTGTTTTTCTTCCAGTGTAAACTGTTTGATTCTCCTTTCAAGAAGTCCATCTAGTTTGGATGATTTTGTTTTCCTTTTATAACTAGTCCTTAGGTGAAAACCCTCACTGACATTGACTACATCTACTTGAGAACTTTCCTGACAATTTATATGTGACTCTGTTTTCACATCATCATCTATTTCCATTGGTTCTTCCTTGAAAGATTTATCATTGTCGGAATTTAAAAGTTCTTTTACATCTGTGAAAAAAAAGACATTCACATAAATGTAATTTTTATTCTGAAATGAGGAATTCATGAGACTATTTTTATTTCAAAAAATACCTATATTTCTCATTTTCACTCTAGAGCTCAAATATAAATATCTATATATATCAAAGTTCCTGATATATGATTAAATTGGTCAGTGGACAGGGCTAAACTTTATAAAAGGTTAAAAAATACACATATTCCAAATATTTAAATATTCTGATTCTTATTATCTAAAAATGATGGAATACCATAATGAAAAAATTACTTAGTATGTGACAAGCTATCGTATACCCGAAAACCTTCATATATGATTATGTATAGTCTTTTAAGGTTATAAAATATCTTTTGGCACATACATTATCTAGTTCATCTAGTTTTTAAAAAACTACTTTTTACAAAAGGCAATGTAAGTTCCTGAAAAGGTTAAACACAGAGTTACCATATGATCCAGTAATTCCACTGCTAGGTACATCTCTAAGAGAAGGAAAAACGTATGTCCACAAAAAAACATGTACACGAAAGTTCATAGCAGTATTATTCATAATAACCAAAAAGTGAAAATAGCCCAAATGTCCACCAACTGATGACCAAATAAAATGTGCATATCCACACAATGGAATATTATTCAGAAATAAAAAGGAATAAAGTATTGATACATGCTACCACATGGATGAACCTTGAAAACATGCTAAATGAAAGAAGCCAGCCACAAAGGAACACATATTATCTGATTCCACTTACATGGATTGTCCAAAACAGGCACGGCCATGGAGACAGGAGGAGACTGCTGGGCTGGGGGCATTTGGGGAGGGATTGGGAAGTAACTGCTACTGGGTATGAGGCTTTCTTTTGGGATTATGAAAATGTTCTAAAATTGACTGTGGTAATGGTTGAACTCTGTGAATATACCAGAAACCACTGAATTTACACTTTGATTGGGTAAATTATATGGTATATGAACTATATTTCGATAAAGCTGTTATCAAAAAAATGCAGTACCCTTCCCCCTGTGAGAGCCTGATCCAGTGCACTGTCAGCCCCAGGCCGCCCTCCACACTCAGCTCTCTTACCTGGGTCCTTCTTCTCAGGGATCTTTGAGATATCCATTTCACTTTGGTCGGCCCCTTTTGTAGCATCTGAATCTTTTACCTCGTCTTTCTCAGAATCAGCCTCTGTTTTTATTTTTGGGGGGCTTTGTGGACTTTTTCTTTTATCTGATTCATCCATATTTTCATCCATATTATTTTTGGCTAAAATTAACCAAATACATTATATGGTAATTAAAGGTATTTCCAGCATTAACAATTTACTTTAATGTATCTAGTTTAGTGGACATAAGTATTTTCCAGCAAGTTATATTTCATATTTTCTGAAACAAAACAAGACAAAAGTCGAAGGTACCATATACTTTCCTGTAAGTCTGGCTGACCTAAAGTACACAAGAATCTACTGAATTTTAGACATGTTTCAGAAATCTGTGTGTATGAAAAATTATCTCAATCTAGGCCGGGCGCGGTGGCTCACGCCTGTAATCCTAGCACTCTGGGAGGCCGAGGTAGGCGGATCGTTCTGAGCTCAGGAGTTCGAGACCAGCCTGAGCAAGAGCGAGACCCTGTCTCTACCAAAAATAGAAAGAAATTAATTGGACAGCTAAAAATATATATAGAAAAAATTAGCCGGGCATGGTGGCACATGCCTGTAGTCCCAGCTTCTTGGGAGGCTGAGACACTAGGATTGCTTGAGTCCAGGAGTTTGAGGTTGCTGTGAGCTAGGCTGACGCCACGGCACTCACTCCAGGCAAGAGAGTGAGACTCTGTCTCAAAAAAAAAAAAGAAAAGTTTAAGAAAAGATGAGGCATCAAAGGTAAAAACTTTAAAGAGATGCTGGCCCAGCGCGGTGGCTCACACCTGTAATCCTAGCACTCTGGGAGGCCGAGGCCGGAGGATAGCTTGAGGTCAGGAATTTGAGACCAGCCTGAGCAAGACTGAGAGCCTGTCTCTACTAAAAATAGCAAAATTAGCTGGGTGTGGCAGCACACGCTTGTAATCCCAGCTACTCAGGAGGCTAAGGCAGGAGGATCGCTTGAGCCCAGGAGTTAGAGGTTGCTGTGAGCTGGGCCGACGACATGGTACTCTAGCCCAGGTGACAGAACAAGACTCCATCTCAAACAAAACAAAGCAAAACAAAACAAAAATCTTTAAAGAGAGACCAAAGAATGACTACTACAGGAAAAGAACAGGGGAAGCTTGTAACCCGTGTACAAGTATTAAAGACTTACACAAAAGTTAGCTGTAATCTTTGAGAAGGAAATGAAGAAGGGAGAAGCAACTGCCTTTTTTCCAGCTTGCACATCTCATCAGTAATGGAAATTTCCAAGAAAGATGACTGGAATGTTGAATGACCTTTAAGGTCCTTGAGCAATGGAAATGCTTATGGGCATTCACCAAGAACATTCCTTTGAATCTGTAGTTTAAGAAACCTTAGCAAACCCAGCTCATGCACAAAATTTCTCCCCAAGGAACATTGACAATTGAGCTTTTTGACTGGGTACATCTTTAGTTTATGTTTGTTATATATTTTTCTTTCCTTTTATTTTAATTTCTCTTCATCTTCAATTTTGGTATTTTTATGGGATGAAGCATGTTTCCTGCCATGGAAACCCAATCTGTAACATTGCGTCTTTAGGAAATATGGGTTGGACTTGAAGACACTGGGCTTGTGACTGACGTTAAGGAACTAATTAATGTGTTCAGGCCAATTACACCTCCAGGACTGGGAGATGTCCCTAGGGGGCTTAATAAAAAGTGCTGCTTTTGTAATTTCTCTTATCAGCAAGTTTCTCCTAATAGCACTTTCTATTATTTCAGGGAATAATGGTGTAAAACAGAGGGTGCTGCTGACCACGCATGTGGCTTGGACTTTCCACTGTGCCCCAGCAGACTTTCGATTGACAGTATTTGGGCCTGTGGGCTCTGATTCTCCTTCTGGAAAGGCTTGTTGCTGTCCTTGTGTGACCGTCCAGAATAGCGAGGAATTCCCCCAGAGGAGTTAGTGAATAAATGCCTCGGGCCCCTCACTGCAGATGGGGTGGGTCTGAGCTGTACTTCTCCGTGGGATTTTCTTGTCCATACTGGAAGCCGCTTAATAGCTTTATTGGCTGCCTTTCTGTCCTGTGTCACTTCTCCACCTCTCTATTAGTGTTACCTGAACTTCCCAAATTAACTACTTTCACTCACATAGCTTAGGCAGTATTTCTCACTCTTCTTTTTTTTTCATTATCACTCCCTTAAGGAGCTTTTTTAGACATTTTTTTCCCCTTAATGGCTCCCCATCTATAAAGATAGACTGTGAATCTGTTTATATGCTGGGCTTTATTATTTATTATGTATATCTTGCTTTATCCATAGAAAGAGTGTGATTTTTTTGCCCTCTAAGAGTCATTTAGGATCCGATTCTGGAAGATCCGAAGAAAGACAAATAATATTCTTGAGCACTTACTATGTGCCAGGCAACTTGTTGAAGGCTTTTACATGTGCAATCTTACTTAATCCTCACAACAGCCCTTTTATAAATATGTTTACTCTTTTCATTACAAATAACAAAGACCCAATAAAACTGGCTCAAGCCAAAACCAAATTATTATAAGGGATTAGGGCTTTGGTAGTTTTCTAATCCTGCTATTTCTTCTATATTTATTAACTGACATTCTTCTGTATGTTGGACCTTTCCTTCATCAGCTGAGGATGAACCACAATTCCTTCTAAAAAAGGAATGATATATGATTCTTTCCCTTTAATGTCCGACCTTCAGCTTAAGGGGTTAGGGCAATAGTCACCTCTAATGGTAGCAAATGAATTTCTCTCTCTCTATCTTCTCTCTCATCATTAATAAATTAGTGGATTTTTTTTTTTTTAACAGATAGAGAGTCTCACTATGTTGCCCAGGCTGGACTCAACCTTCCGGGTTCTAAGTGATCCTCCTGCCTCAGCCTCCTGAGTAGCTGGGACTACAGGCACGAGCCACCACATCTGGCTAAATTCTGACAGAAGTGAAATGTGGGGTAACGTATTCAAAGCCCGATGCTGCTGGTGAGTCGCAGAACTTGGACTCAAATTCTGCAAACTCCAAACTCCAAACTTATAACTCCAAAATCCCTGGTCTTCCTACCATACGGCTGCTTCCATTCAATGGCTGTGAAGCCACCAGAGCCTGACGCTGAATTGGAGAGGAAGATGAGGCCAGTCTGTGGTTAGCACACAAAGCAGAGCCCCATGGGACTCAGTCGCCGCATCTCAGGAACCTGCTGCAAGAAGGGTCCTGATGGGAGGTCAACTTGCCCCTTTGTTTTAGCCCCCATGCTGCTTCTATAGCTGCTCTCTGGCCACTTAGAGTCTTTAGTCACAATTCTTGGATTCTTGGAGCAATTCTGAGACTCCTTGTCCTTAGCTTATTCACACAGTGAGATAACAGCATGTTACTCTACTCTCTTGTCGCTCCATAAATTAATGTTACTATATTAGAGACAGATATGGCCTCAGGAGTTTTGCAGGGCTCTGCCCTGAAAGAATATGTGAACAGGTTAGTTTGCATATCAAAAGCTGCTCCACTTCAGGAGGGCATCTCAAAGGTCAGTAGCAGCTACTTTCCAAGGTGACTGCTGCAGTCTCAACCCTGTGGTTCTCACCTGCTTTGAAGGACAAAGCAAGGTCTACATGGAATCACGGGATGAGAGCTGGTCAAAGAGTGTCCACCCAGAGACAGATACCTGCGGCTAAAAACAATTAGCCCAAGGGACAGCTCCTGCTTGACTTCTGATGACCTGTCTCTGTCTGCAATAACTAGATAAAGAAATATGGAGCCACTATATCTCCGTTTAACCCTTCTGTTAAGTAATAGCTTTATCTTAGAACTTAGAAGCTTGTGCTTGAAAGATTTTGTAATCAGGCCGGGTGCGGTGGCTCACGCCTGTAATCCTAGCTCTCTGGGAGGCCGAGGTGGGCGGATAGTTCTGAGCTCAGGAGTTCGAGACCAGCCTGAGCAAGAGCGAGACCCTGTCTCTACCGAAAATAGAAAGAAATTAATTGGACAGCTAAAAATATATATAGAAAAAATTAGCCGGGCATGGTAGCTCATGCCTGTAGTCCCAGCTACTCGGGAGGCTGAGACAGTAGGATTGCTCCAGCCCAGGAGTTTGAGGTTGCTGTGAGCTAGGCTGACGCCACAGCACTCACCCCAGGCAAGAGAGTGAGACTCTGTCTAAAAAAAAAAAAAAAAAAAAGATTTTGTAATCAGAGTTAGTTAAGGGATCTATAGTAGCCTTTTGAAAGACTTTTAACCCAAAATGAACTACCTGTTATTATGTAAATCTGTTACCCCTGGCAACCAATCTCTGTACCTATAAATGCCCATGTGAAACTTTATTCTGGGCCCTATGATTCATGGGGATGTTGTAGGGACCCCTGAGTATCCCGGTTTTTGCCTTTTGTCTTTATAA
>CAUYSK010010051.1:0-44281 GCA_963575035.1 Avahi laniger | reverse complement strand
GAGTAGCTGGGACTACAGGCATGCGCCACCATGCCTGGCTAATTTTTTCTATATATTTTTAGTTGTCCGATTAATTTCTTTCTATTTTTAGTAGAGACAGAATCTCACTCTTGCTCAGGCTGGGCTCCAACTCCTGAGCTCAAACAGTCCGCCCACCTCAGCCTCCCAGAGAGCTAGGATTACAGGTGAACCCACTTTTTTTTTAACCATGCAGAAGAATTTCAAAATGCTCTCATTTCCCCTTTTTATGAAAAGTACCACATTAGTCCTTAGAAACTCTTACTGGGAAGGAGTTTGTCTGCATTTGAAACCAAAGGTATTGGGAACTAGGCAGCTCATTTATGTGACATACCAAGACATTTGTACCAAGGCTGATGACTGTTACGTGAAAGCTCACTATGCTGGTTGTTCCGGAGAGCCAAAATATCCCTGTCACAGTGAGCTGATCCCTGGCAGGGTGAGCAGTACACTAGGTGAGCGTTTTTCAGTGTGGCCCTGATGAGAAGGTTGTGCAACTTGACATTGCAGACTTGGGGGAAAAAAGCGATAATTAAAAAAATTATTACTTGATGTTTCTGATGTTTATTCAGGAGGCGGCTTTTTAGAAGCAACTTTATTCTTTAAAAATTCACAGCAGCCTGGCATTTACATGCCTGTGTTTGATTATGTCACCTTTTTTTTTTTTAAAATTGACTTGTGTCTTTATACCTGATGCAGACCCTACAATTTCTTTGTGAAAACTTTGGATGATCAGTTTTAATAGGAGTAAAAATAGGATAATCCACCAGAGTAGCTATGAAGCATGTTAGACTTGCACTAATATTACAGTTGAAGTTTAGAAATCTAGTGTGTCTTGTAGCATGTAGGAAGCTCTTTGGAAGTCACTTCTATTTACTCATAGCATCTGTACCACTGAGGAACTGTGGTATTAGGTGGAAAACTGAGTCTGGAGTAACTTCCTGGCAGGTTTTATATTTGCTTCCTTCATACTGTAGAGGAAGTCTGTGGTAGAATTCACAACAGAACAGTAGAATTCATAACAGAGTTATTTTTTGGGAAATCTCTCTGTGAGAGATTTCTTAACTCTTCCCTAGGAGACCCTCCTGTGATCCTGTAGGACCCCTTAGGGCCATTTCTATCCTAGGAGGCCCCTGAGCTCCTCTCATACACACTGATTAATCACGGACATTCACAGTGCAGTTGGAACACCGTCCATGGGCAACACCACACAATTTTCAGAGAGCTTTCACAAGAATTGCCTCATTTCATCCCTGTAAAATGTCTACAGTTGGGCAGGGTTGGTTTAATTATAGAGGAAATAGAAGCATGGAAGGCTCAGTGTTTATTCCATAACATAGAACCACAGTTTCAGTAGACTTGAAGAGAGATTGTGTCTTTTTGTTTGTTTGTTTGCCTTTTGTTATATATTTAAGAAAAAAAAGTCCTGGTGGATTTGGCAGTGGGTAACACAACTAATAACAAAACCGAAATAACCAAGGTAAATATCAAGCAGAGATTCTTAAGTTCTCACAGCATGGTTACATCCAAGCCGTATCTTAAATGTGTATTTTTTTCTGTGCTTAGAGCAAAGTAGCTATTTGCTCAATAGCTATTAATTGAATGATCAGGCATTAACTCTTAAATATAGGACCCCTTAGAGCAGGGTTCTCACACTGAGGTCCTGGGACCCCCAAAGGACCTGCAGAGAGAATTGAGGAGTTCTGTGAACTTATAAAGGGGAAAAAATTATGTCTTCAGTTTCGTTAACTTCTAACTGAAATGCAGCATTTCCTTTCATCATGAAGGTAGACAGTGGTATTAGCAGGACCTGTGACATTGTCACCAGTAGAAATCACAGATATTTTCATGTCATGTTACAATGGAGGCCGATACTTTGAATTACTGCCTTTACTCATCGCTACATTGAAATTACATTCGTTATTAGATGTGTCGATATATTTTGTTATTTAATGCATTAATAAAGAAGCACTCATATCACAGAATGTTTTTTGTTGTTCATATCCCAGACTTTTTCTCAAGTTTTAGATACAATTGTTTCCCTTTTATGTTATTTTATGACTTTAAGTCTTCTCGTGAGCCTTGCCAGATGGGCAGAGAGGTCGCTGGAAGGCACAGGTCCTGGTCTGTACCTGGTGTCTTTTTGGGTTTCGTGCATTTGTTTACATGTGTGTAACCCAGGAGATGCCCTGACTTACAGTGCTGAGACTCACTGTTGTGTTATTACTACATCGGTTGTGAGGTACGTGAAAAGACAACATAACTCCTTGTTTCATTCTAGATTTACTTTCTGCATCAGTTAGGCCAGTGCCTCTCTGTCGTGGGTGGGTGTGGGGATAAGGAGCTCCCCGTGGGCCAGCTGCACGTTGCTGCACAGATAGGGCAGACATGGCCTGGCGGGCAGGCAGTGAGACGAAACTCAGCTCCCTTTCCTACATGCCATTCCCCTGAGTGGAGAAACAGTGCCTAGCTTTTAAAATCTGGCCCTCACCTGTCTCGCTGAGAAGAGGCGAGAGAGCTTTGGGGCATCCACCTTTACCAGGTGGTAGAATAACTTTTTCAGAAAAGTACCAACACTTCCCCAGTCAAGTGGATTTTTAACTCCTGATGAATCTAAGAAACACAGAAAATGAAAATGACCCACAAAGCAAATGTACCCGTACATATGGGACATTTGGCATTTGATGGTCAGACAGGAAGGAAGAATAGACATTTGGTGCTTGCTGTGTGCGAGGCACTGGTGTTGGTGCTATGTGTATCTCATTTCATGCTCACATGACCTCTGAATTAAATACTCTTGCTATCCCTGTTCCACAGATGAGGACACCAAGGCTCAGGGAAGGTAGGAAGCCTCCCCAAAGTCACAGCACTAGCAAGGTGAGGTGCTGAAATTCAAGTCTGGGTTGTCTGGTCTAACTCTGTCTTTTAACCTCTCTCTCTCAGAATAGATAAAAAAGGGGAAAAATATTCTAGTTGAAGAATAAACCTTGGCTGGACACGGTGGCTCCCGCCTGTAATCCTAGCACTTTGGGAGGCCAAGGTGGGAGGATCGCTTGAGCTCAGGAGTTCAAGACCAGCCTGAACAAGAGCAAGACCCGTCTCTACTAAAAAGTAGAAAAAAACAAAAATTAGCTGGGCAACTAAAAATAGAAAAAATTAGCTGGGCATGGTGGCGCGCACCTGTAGTCCCTGCTTTGCAGGAGGATCACTTGAGCCCAAGAGTTTGAAGTTGCAGTGAGCTATGGTGAGGCCACTGCACTCTAGCCTGGGTGACAGAGCAAGACTCTGTCTCAAAAAAAAAAAAAAACCTCATCTGGCCAAATGCACACACACACAAAACCTTAGT
Organism: Avahi laniger; assembly: GCA_963575035.1. Lineage (NCBI taxonomy): Eukaryota > Metazoa > Chordata > Mammalia > Primates > Indriidae > Avahi > Avahi laniger. The sequence goes on along the minus strand of CAUYSK010010051.1, from coordinate 40,917 downwards.
TTCAGAATATGTCAGTAGTTTATTTGTTGAAAAGTACGTCTAACATATTGAAAGTTCCATTTTTTTTTTCCATGACTCATGGTCACTGTCCCAAGTGACACTTAGCCTGATGTAGCTTAATTTGAAGATGAGGTTTCCTTCTTCCCTTCAATTTTCATCTCCATTGTGTGGTCTGCAGGTCATACTTTCCTGATCCCAGGTGGAGATGACTATGTGCTCTGTAGACTTCTGTAGTCACATAACATTCAGCAGACACCAGACACAGAGGTTGCTGCGTTGGTCGTTAGGTGGCTATGACACCTTTCGGTTCTTCCCTCCAGGGGCCTCTCTATGTAGCTTTTTGGTAAGGAAGCACTGGTCTAGAAAAGATCATATGCTGTGTCTTCCTTGCATATGATCTACTGAACACTCTACCTCTCACTTTACTTGGGACAGTTTGTTTTCCTAAGAAGAGAAGATTATGAAGCAAATAAGAATCTTAAGATATTGTTCTACTGTTTGCTTTTACTGTAAAGTAATTTTAATGATTCAGCCAACAGTTTTCACTGAGTGACTGGTATGCACCCTATAACTCTTTGAGAACTTGATTTGTTTGAGTTCCACCTGAGGTTTTCTGACTTAGGCGATAAGAACTCTCCTGGATTATTTTTTTCTATTACCTACCCCAGGGACTTTGCACTGGGTTGGACCATTGCAGGCAGCTCTTGAGGCCTTCAGTGGCATCCTACACTGAATTGCTTATATTGCTTATGTGGGAGGAAGGAGTGGGCTCTGGGAACCTGCATATTAAACCAGCTCCTCTTAACCATTTTAACTTGTAAAAGTTTAAATTTAGATAAAAAGGTAAAGACCGTTAATCTTGTCCAACTTAATTGTGCACATGGGGCCCCTGAAGCCCGGGGCGAAATGACTTGCTAAGCTTGTACAGCTGGCAGTGTGGGGGAGAATACCATGTGTATTCTCCCCACTCCTCACCCCAGCACTCGAGAGTTGTGCCCATGAAGTGGAAGCTCTGGCAGTATTACACCTCCACTTCTGCCTTTATTCACTAACTCGTGTCTGTGCAGTCACAGGTGTGATGAGCGTTTGTGCAGTTGGTTTCACAGGTGTGCGAGAGGAACCTGATACATTACGGTTTACTCACATGGGCCTCGTCCCAGGAGAGTGGGAGTCTGCCCAGAATAAGGCATGAGGACCCAGAGCATCTGGCATGGGAGTTTGTCTAGACTCCCCCGTCCCCCACCACTGTGCCTGGAGGTTCCTGTTTCCCTCATCCTGCTTGACCCTTGAGCAGAGCTGACACGATGGCCACTTCCTTCTGGACGCCCTCCTGGCTTGGCTTCCAGGGCCTCACTTGCTCCCAGATTTCCCTCTGACTCTCTAGCCAGTCTCTCTAGCTTCTTTCACCGGTTCTTTCTCCTCTTCCTCTGAGCTTCCAAATCAGTGGCTCTCAACTGCAGAGCCAAAATCTGCGGATAGTCAAGTCTCTTATGTAAAATGGCAAAGTATTTGCATATAACCTATGCACATCTTTCTGTATACTTTATATCCTATCTAGATTACTTGTAATACACAATACAATGTAAATGCTATATAAATAGTTATACTATATTTTAAAAATTTATATTGTTTATTGTTCTATTGTTACTTTTTGTCCCCCCCCCAAATATTTTCGATCTGCGGTTGGTAGATTCTGCAAATGGGGAACCCGCAGACACAGAGGACCAACTGTGTATCCTTCCCACACATTGTCCTCGGAAATAGTCCTTCTGATCTTCAGGTGACTGTGGTGAGCTGCGCTAAATGTTGGCATGCCCGGCCTGCTTCTCTGTATCCTCTCTTCCCAAGGCTGGAATTCCGGCCACATGCTGATGGCTGCCGAATTTATGCCCACCCTGACCTTCCTCTCCTCTCCTCTCCTCTCCTCTCCTCGCCTCATCTACCCGGTCATTAGCTGAACACATCCACTGCCCAAAGTGCATTTTCCTCCCTCCATACACATTTGTCTTAATAACTGCAACGCGGTCTGTCTTGTTTCAGTGTCCTCCTGGCATCTGCTGGTCCTGTTAATTCTTCCCCGGGGTATATCCCAGACCCCTTCTCTGGCCCCGCTGCTGCCACCCTCACTGAAGCCACTGCCAGCTCCTCCCTGGACAGCTGTGACTGCTCTCCCGGCTTCCACTCTTGCTCTTCTGCAGTCCTCTTTCAGCTTAGCGGCCTGGCCGGTCTTTTTGTGAAATCCAGTTGGGTTATGCTGCTCGATTGCTTCTCGTTGCCTTTTGGATAAAATGCAGGGTCTTTGAAAACCCCGTGACCTGGCTCTTAGTTCTCTCCCACCGGCCTCATTCTGCCGTCCCCTTACCCCACGACAGCCACCCCGGTGCTTCAGACCCCTGGACACACAAACCCCACGACCTTGGTTGGCTGCGGCTCCCCTCGCCCTCCCCTTTCTCTTCTGTTCTTTGTTTCTCAACACAAATGTGTTCTCCTCGAGAAGCCTTCCTGGGCCGCGCCGTCTGTGGTGTCCCCCTCACTTGTGTTGTTTTCCTGCCTTTGTAGCTCCTGTCACTCTTTGTAACAATTATCTGCTTATGTGGTGATAACCAGTAATAATAAAGGTTCACATCTAGTGAGTGCTTACTGTTTGCCAGGATTCTGCTGAGTGCTTTACCTTCATGAGCGCCCCGGGACATAGACACTAGATTTGCGGTACCTAATCCTCTTTTTGTTTAAATGACTTTTTTCAAATATATGACAGTTTCATCTAAATCTAATTGGCCATTTAATCCTTAATGTGTCTTTGAAGATTTTAAACTTGGTTTTCATAGAAACGATGCTTTCTTTTTATAACTGTTCATGAAATAATAGATGCAAGTGTGTAATGACATTAACAAGCATATCGAGTGTAAACAGGTTTGGGAGCACACAAACAACCACTGGTAGGGAAAGAACGAAATCCACAGGAGCCCCAGTGCCCAGGCACACGAGACTGGGGCCCACTGGCTGGCAGTGTCAGCGGGCTGTGGGCTTTTGGGGACCGTGGCGAATGCAGGCTCATCAGGGGAATCGGAGAAGCCCCTCTGTCATTGCTGTTGCTTGTTTGTGCCAGGTAGTATTTGTATCTTCAAACCCACACCCTTACCTACCATGTTATGCTCATTTTACCAACTGTACCCCTGGATAGCAGGTGCCTTGGAGGTAGAGATCATGTTACTTTTGTTCCTCCTCCTGTGCAGAGGGTGGAGCCTGGCACCTGGCCCTGCTGTTGGCTGAGCGAAGGAATGTGCTCCTGCCTTCTCTGTATTTCCACGTACTCCCGGTTGACCTCTAACCAAAGCGAGGAGCCTCCTCATCATGAGGTATCATCGTCTAAGCTCTCTTGTTGGAGGAGGTACTAGGGCGATGATTAAACATGAAAAACCTTATTCAGAGTATTTCCCTCTGGAAGTTTTATTTTCAGCGTGTTTTGGTGTGATTGAATCGTTCACGGCAGTGTCCTAGCTACCTCTGCCTCCTATGGCTAGTAGTCGTCTCTGCTTTTGTCTTTGCCTAAGTCCCTTTTCCTCAAATGTGGACATTTGTCAGTGTTCTGTCTTGGGATCGCCTCTGTCCCACACCTTCTCTGATTTAGCTGCTGCCTCTCTGCAGGTGACGTCTACATTTCCCTCTCCCACCTGCCCGGCTTCCGTAGGGGCCACGCGTGGACCTGCAGCAGGGACTCAGCAGCAGCCCCTTCCATTCTCAGAGGCGCCTTCCCCCGGCTCCCGAATCCATGGGCACTAAATTTGCACCTCGTCCCTGGCTCTGAAACCTCTCATTGCTGTCACCATGAAGAAGTCATGAAACTTCTCTGTGCCTCAGTTTCCTTTTTTGTGGGTTTAAAGAAAAGTCTGTGACTTTGTTGGTGATGGCATGGCATTGAGAGGTAGGGTCTGTTTCTGACTTCCAGGTGAGAAAGCAGGCACACTTGGCACTATTTTAGAGAATCACGGCATCTACCCCATTCCTCAGCTCTTGGTGCCTGGCCTTTTAGTGAACACAAATGGTCTTTAAAGGAAGGTAGACTTTAAAAATAACAGTTCTTTCTGATCACAAAGGTGTGGTGATTTTAGGTAATTTGGAAAATGAAAACGAAAAGATGACTGACCTAGCAACCACCACTCACTTTTTGTGAGATTTTTCTAGTTGTTTTTTGTCTACAATGAATGTGCTATATATTTAACAACACAATGCTTTTTTTTTTTTTTTTTTTAAGGCAGAGTCTCACTCTGTTGCCCTGGGTAGAGTGTGGTGGCATCATCATAGCTCACTGCAACCTCAAACTCCTGGGCTCAAGCCATCCTCTTGCCTCAGCCTCCCGAGTAGCTGGGACTACAGGCATGCGCCACCATGCCCAGCTAATTTTTTCTATATGTTTTTAGTTATCTGATTGATTTCTTTCTATTTTTAGTAGAGACGGGATCTCACTCTTGCTCAGGCTGATTTCAAACTCCTGTGATTAAGCAATCCTCCCGCCTTGGCCTTGCAGAGTACTAGGATTTATAGGCGTGAACCACCGCGCCCAGCCCAACATAATGCTTTTTAAATTAATATTATATGTTGACCATTTCTCCTGGCATTAAAATTCTTGAAAAACACCATTTTCACCAGTGCTTAATATTTTATCATTTATATTTGACCATTCATCTATTATTAGGAATCTAGGCTATTTCTGCTTCTTCCCCAAATACTGCATGGGTGAACATCCTCCTACATAAGTATTTATCCACTCAATTCATGGTTTCCTTAAGGTGTATTTCTAGACACTGATTTATTGGGCTTGAAGATGTGACTATTTTTAAGCCTCTTTGAACTGCATTATTACTAACTCTTAGGTTAAATAATTCTTTAACTGGCTTATTTTTGGTTAGCTTATATTGAGTCATGGAGTTAGTAGGAAAACTGGAGGAATGAAAGTTGAGTGAGTGAGTGGGGCATCATTCTATGAGGTGGTGAGATTTAATCAACTCCCTGGTATTTTCCTCCCCTGAGAATGTTCGATGGAGATTTGGATATTGTTGGATGCCTCACTCTTTGGATTCAGAATTCTCCTTTTCAGGTTTTATCTCTAATTTCTGCTGGATGGTTTGTAGATGACAGTGGTTAGTGATGAGTGAAAGTGACATCCGTTGAGTGTTTATTATGTTCCAGGTACTTTTAGTTCTTCCAGTAACCCGCAGAGGTGAAGACTGTTCTTATCCCCATTTTGAGAATGAAGCAGCCTGCTTTCAGAGGGATCCTTCGTTGCCTGCCCAAGGTCACACAGGAAGGGTGAGAAACAGGGTTTGGGCCCAGCGGGACCAAGCTCATTCTCTTCCACAATATGATATCTCCAAGTGCAGCTCATACCTTTTCTTTCTTATTATCTTGGGGTTTGAAAAGGTCTTACATGCTTTTGAGTTGCTTAAAATGGACAGAATTTAACCTCCTCTTAGTTTTTGTAGGTTGTTATTACTGAATGTTTGGAAATACCTGTAACTCCAGCACTTTGGGAGGCCAAGGCAGGAGGATCACTTGATGCTAGGAGTTTGAGACCAGCCTGAGCAACATAGTGAGACCCCAACTCTACAAAAAAAAAAAAAAAATTAGCCCACATTGCTGGTGTGTGCTGCAGTCCCAACTAGTCAGGAGGCTGAGGCAGGAGGATCACTTGAGCCCAGGAGTTCAAGGACACAGTGAGCTATGCTCATGCCACTGCACTCCAGCCTGAGGGACAGAGCAAGACCCTATCTCTAAAATAAAATAAAGTTTATGTGAGTGTGGCAAATCATTTCAAGAAATACATTTGTTTTTTTTTTTTTTTTTTTTAATTTGAAGTGTCGTCAAGGGATCAACTTCACAAATTTTTTACCAGTGGCAGCTTCATGGGAGAGAACAGTAATGCATGTTATCTGTAGAAGTTTGACTAGAATTGAGAGATGTAGCAAGTCTATATAGGGTAGGTGATGTCTCTTTGAGGTTTGGGTAACTTTTGTTTATAATGAAAGTTTTCTTCTTCTGAATGATCCTTAGGGATAAAAGTGGTTGGAGACCCACCAGTCCTGTGCCCATCAAGGATGGTCTTGTCTCCATCATCTACCAACTAAATGTGTGACCATGGGCAAATCATTTATAACTGTTTTGGGACTCGGTTTTACTATCTGGAAATTAATCAGCATTAAACATTCTGTGATTCTCTAAAATGTGTGTTTGAGAATTTTTTACTCTCTGGTCAAAAGTATTCCTTGATAAAACTTTTAAAATTGTTTTTCGTTTTATGGAAGTTTTTTAATTTGAGTTTTTCTGTATTGTATAATAGGAATTAAGAGAATTGAGACTTTTCATTTTTGTTTTTTAAAAATTTTCAAATGAAAGTGCTATTAAATTGCTTTCAATTTGTATAATTCCAGGGAAAATCTTAAAGAATTCTCAAACTGAACACCATTGAAATGTTTACCTAACTCTCCAAGCATGTTTTAAATTACATAGAACTTTTCTTGTTAAGATTTAGATATGTGCAAGGCTTAAATTCTAAAAGATTGCAAATTCTTGAAAATAATTATCATATTCAGGGAATAAATTCATGGAGCAGAGCCCGTGTCTGCTTGAATAGGCCAACATCCTTAGCCCAGGGCATTGCATTAAATAAGTGCTTAATAAAATGCCTCTTAAATAAGAGAAAATGCAAAGACACATGTTTTTAAATTAAAAAAAAAAAAAGATTTTCTCCTTCCTCATCTTTTTTTGTAAAAACAAAACAAAATTTAAAACCCATACATATGGAATAACAAGATCATTTTGTTTGTTGCCACCTTCCAAAGATTGCCTTCATCTTAATTAAAATGCTGAGTGAAACAAAAATAGACATCACAATATGCACTAAGCCTGTGCAAATTAAATGAGTAAATACTATACAGTGCTGACCTTCTGAAGGAGGAGGCAATAGTTTTATGAGGTGGTGATCTAAGAGGACGCATAGAGGGTGTGTGTGTGTGTGTGTGTGTGTATTTGGGCGACGGGTGCCTGGTGGGACAATGAGGAGTCTGTTCTCATCGAGACTCTTGGGCATGTGTGGGGCAGGATTGAATGAAAGAAGGGAAGATAAATTACAGGGGCGGGGTGGAGGTTGTGTTGGGGTGGTAAGGGGATCTAAAACTTTATTATCATTTGCTAACAAAAATGTTACCAAAATGTATACATTATAATGTATTTATAAATAGTTGCCATACCTGTAAATCCTAGCACTTTGGAAGGCCAGGAGTTCCATACCAACCTGGGCAACATAGCAAGACCCTGTCTCTACAAAAAAAAAAATTTAAAAATTAGCTAGGCATGGCAGTGCATTCCTTCTCTCCTCTCTTGCTCTGTCCTCACACAAGCAGACTCTTCCTTGGGCCATTCTTCCACTTTTAGCTGACACAGATGTCTGAAGGGTCAAAGGTGCAAGCAGAGAAACCCTGGCTGCACAGTTACTTCTGACATGTTAGGCACACAAGGGCATGACGCCTCTACCCAGGCGTGGGACTGGGCACCAGGTGCTGGGGGGAATTGGGGGCGCTCTTCTTGGGGAGAGGATCAAAAGCAGCCCATGCCAGGACACATGGCACAGTGTCTGGTGAGCAGTGCAGCCAGGTACTCACTGGTGGGCAGTCCTGCCCTCATGGTGCCTGGGCTTCCCTTGTCACCTACCACCTGCCAGCTTCCATTCTTTCTTATCAGACCAGATTCCAACATTGAGTATCTTTTCTTTTTTTTCCTTTTTAAGAAGAAAAACGCTTGGCAAGCAGTTCTGTGCAGATTGACCATTTTCCTTTTCTTGTTAATTCAGCATGTCTAAGACAAAGCTGGAATGGACTCAGGTGGGAAATTGACATGACAGCTCAGCTCACACCCCATCCGCTCTTTCCCAGTGATGGGCTTGGGCTATGGTGGTTCAGCTGAGTTTTGGCAGGAGTGAAACTGGGGCTGTTTGAGCTTCTGGTTTATTTGTGTTTTGAAGCCCGTGGCATCTGCTACATGACCTTCTGGTCATAGGAGTGAGATTTCCCGTACAGCTCTCCCAGGCTGGCAGGAGGCAAACTCAGAACTGTGTGGGTTGTATACTGATGCCCCAGCACATCTGAGCTCTTTCTCTTCTCTCTGTCCTCCTCAGATGTAGGGTCGATTTTAACGAGAATCGCATTGAGGCCAAGGTGCACTTCGGCTCTGTGGTGCTCTACCGAACACCACCTTCCTGCTTTTGGGTATTGTTCTGCAAGAGTCAGGCTTTGTTCCCCCACCTTCCCTGGAGGTGGGATGGGTGCCTGCTTCTCCTGTGCCTGAAATGAGGAGGAGATGGTTTGGGAGTGGGGTAATTGACAGCAAGCTGTTCATTAGCAGCCTGCCTTCTGCCGCGGGTGCTCAGTGACAGGCAGTGGCAACATTTAAAAAAATAAAGATCAGACAGAGAACTCCGCAGAAGCATCCTGTTCAGTTAATTTTCTGAAGCAAATGGAGGGAAGGCCTGCTTGTGAGGCTGCATTTCACACGAGCCCCGTGCCCTGCTCAAGAGGAAGAGCAGGAAGCCCCTTTCGGATGTTGCTCTCTTCTGTGTCAGGCTGCCCAGCTGCCCTGCCATGCGGGTAGGAGGCCAACAGGGAGGAAAGTGCTGGGGACTGGGAGCATATTCCAGACGGGGGCTGGGCGGCCGGGTGGTTCCCCTGGCTAGCAGCAGGGAGGAGCACAGAGGGCGCATTGCAGTATGACCTGCTCGTTCTTTCCCCCGGCCACTGGGCCTGTGGGGCCTGGAGGAAGGTAACGTGTGGCAAGATTTGTGAGATCTGAGACACCCTGGGGCGAACTCATAACTGTATCATTGGCATACTTTAATCCTCAGTCGTTAGTGTTCATGCATCTTTTCAATGTATTAAATAAATTTAAATCTTCATATACTGGTACAGCTAATAGACTCTTAGAAATTTCATTAAATTCTTTTAAACATTTACATTTGATTACACATATTTAAAATTCTCTTTAACATCACAGACCAACTCTTAGATTCTTTTAAATGTTCGCAAAAGGGAACATGTAGGTCTCATAGCAGTGACAACAAAATTCCTGATGCCACTATTTAACTTTAGCATTGATACTATAGGTTTAATTAATTTCTCTGTGATTTCTGAACCTATTTTTTATTTTTCTAGGGATCTGGAAAGAAAATACTATCTCAGCATAGCTGTGTTATTTTCCTAGGCCTGCCATAACAAATTACCACAAACTTGGTGGCTTAAAGCAATAGAAATTTATTCTCTCACAGTTGTGGAGTCCAGAAATCCAAAATCAAGGAGTCAGCGTGGTTCGCTCCTTCCGGACACTCGGAGGGACAATCCATTCCGCGCCTCTCTCGAAGTTTCTGGTGGCTGCGGTGACAGTTCTCGGCATCCCTTGGCTTGTAGCTGCATCACTCCAGTCTCTGCTTCTGTCTTCTCATTGCTTTCTCTGCGTGTCTTCTCCCCTCTGTTCTCTTCTAAGGACACTCGTCATTGGATTCAGGGCCCGCCTGAATCCGGGACAATGTCATCTCCATACTTTTAACTTAATTACACCTACAAAGACCCTTTGCCCACATTCACAGCTTCCAGGTGGATATATCTCTGGAGGGGCCACCTTCAACGTGGTGCCGTTCCCTGAAATGACAAATTCTTTACATTTGGCTACAGTGACATAACCCATTGTCCCACCCTAATGACACATTCGCCTGGAATGTGTTTGGAAGCACATACAAGGTTTGTTTGTCTTACTATTATAATTAGCAGGGTCATATCAAGCTTTTATCTCCCAGGAATTGAGGGTTCTGGTGCGGGCAGTCAGCTCTCCTCCAGAGCCTCCTGGCTAATCCATCATCTTGCAGCCTGGGTCTGATCCTCCTACCCGGGTGTCGTTTGTGCCCACAGCATCAGGCCTTTCTGTTCTTGGTACCTGCCTCCTCATTCCAGATCCGGTTGGCTTATTCATAGCCATCCTGCTTCGAGACATATTTGTGCAAAGTTTCATAAAAGGTATTAGTGGCAGAAGCAGAGCAGCCATAGACGCCCACCTTGCCTGCTTTCTGAAGTGGATTAAGAATAACTTGCTAATACATTCTTCTTTCCTTTATACATCAGTTGCCTTTATATATCAGTTACCCCTTTCATTTTGATATTCATTGTGGACTCACGGCCTTTACAGACTCAACTTGTCCTTTCTAACCATTCATTATTAACTGTATTCTCTTTTTGATGTTCAAATTGTGACACTTGGCCCATGGCTCCCATATCTAATCACTTCCACCCCAGACCTTTTGGAGTGGTCTTAGCTTTCTCAAAACCTGGCATTGCAGACCCATCTTGTTTTTTCCCTGCCCCAAGACATGGAATCAGCAGCTCTCCAAGGGGTCCTGTTTAGGCCTAACCCAAATCTGGGCACTAGAGTGTTGATGTGCTGCTGATGGGGTGGAGGGGAGTCCTTGTTGGGCCACTTTTGCGACAGAGCTGGAAATAGTATTTTTTTTAATATCATAAAATTACATTGATATTTTTTAATTTAACTCTTACTTTACTGATCATTTTTAAAAAACTTTTCAGGCCAGGTGTGGTGGCTCACACCTGTAATCCTAGTACTCTGGGAGGCTGAGGCGGGTGGATCACTCAAGGTCAGGAGTTTAAGACCAGCCTGAGCAAGAGCGGGACTCCATCTCTGCTAAAAATAGAAAGAAATTATCTGGACAACTAAAAATATATATATACAAAAAATTAGCCTGGCATGGTGGCGCATGCCTGTAGTCCCAGCTACTTGGGAGGCTGAGGCAGTAGAATTGCTCAAGCCCAGGAGTTTGAGGTTGTTGTGAGCTAGGCTGACGCCACGGCACTCTAGCCCGGGCAACAGAGCCAGACTCTGTCTCAAAAAAAAACACAAACAAACAACTTTTCAGTTTTTCTCTGAGATGCTAACTTGAGTTTTTATCTTAATTGTTCTTGTTCTTCTTCTCCCTCTTCCTCTTCCTCCCTTCCTCCTCCTCCCTTCTTCTTCAAATTTCATTTGCAAATAATCCTTGGATATTTTCTCAATCACTTATTGAGAAGTGGAAAAGGCTTAGGATATGGACCATTCTGGTTTATATCCAGATGCCCTTGTATTTGCTGTGTGAGCCCAGGCAAGTGACTCAAACCAGTGAGCCCCTTTTCCATGTCTGCACAGAGGGAGCGTCATTAGGTTGCAGGGAATTGAGGATGAAGTGGGATGTAAAGTACCGGATGCCTGGTGTGCAGCCAGTACTTCCTGAATGGTGTGGCTGAAGGTGCATGTGACTGAGAGATGGCCGACCAGGTGGCAGTGAGGCTTATTTGAGGCTGCTCCTGATACCTGTCCCTGTTCCTCTCCTGACTTTCTCAGGTGGGCAGTGATGGGAGAGTGTAGGATTGGTTGGCAGGAGGTTGCTTTTTCAGCTGCAATAAGCCTGGGCCGAGGGGGTGCTGGAACTAGTAACGTGAAGGAAAGTGGATTTGAAGTCAGATAGACCCGGATTTTAATCTTGGAACTATCTTTGCCGAGCTATGGACATATTACTTCATCCTTCTGAGCCCACACAGTAGTTTTCAAGTACAAGTTCACTTTGAAACTGCTCGAGGCTTATAAAATTCATCCATAATGACGATATTTTCTTTGTGCTTATTTACACTATTTTGTTTGTTTCCCATTTTCTTAAAAAGTGAATTGGATATGTGCAGTCGTTGGGCTCGATGCACATTGTGCTCAGTGATGCATTATCACTGTTTAGAAAGGTCCCTTCCCCCTTCCCCCACCCGCCTGTCACTTCTGCTCATTACTGTGAACCCAGTGCCTTTGAATTAATTACACTGGGAAAAACTTATAAATGGCATTTCTACCTCATTTCTCTAATTGTAGCTTGTACTCTCTTTTTAATTGCTCATTTCCTGGCTTATTTCATTTTGTAAAGAATTAGAGTGATGAAGGTGCTCACAACTAACATTTGTTGCAAACTCACTTTGTCCCAGGCACCGTGCTAGGTGCTCAGCCATGCATGAATTAATGAAAGCTTTACCCCGTCTCTGGGGCATGTATTGCAGTCGCCCCCATTTAGCAAACCAGACTGATGTGTCTAACAAGGTCACCGAGATGGCAAACAAGGAGCCTGAACCAAACCTCAGACCGTCTGATTCCAAAAGCCTATGCTCTCAGCTATGACATTACATTGCCGTCTGTCCATCCGTCCGCCTGTCTGTCCGTCCACGTCCATCCATTATTTTTCATTTGTTCTTATGGGTGATGGGGCATGAATAAAATATTAAACAAATGCATAGCGCTGTAGGGTAAATGTGCCAAGTCTTTGTCTAAGAGGTTTCTGTCCTCATCTGACTTTCATATCATGCTTTGAGGCGTTTGCATTTCCTGTCCCTTTTTTAAATCTTCGTTTTGCAAATTCATATTGGACCTCCTCCCCAGACATATTGGATAGAACCTGTTGAAAGGTTGCTGATTTCTGAGGAGTCTGTTAACTGTTGCTTTGTGTATTTATGACATTTATCATTATCTTTTTAGAAATACCTTAAGGAACTTTAACAAAAATTAAACTTCAGAAAACCTGGGGATGCCAGCCTCTGCTCCCCGTTTTGAGGAATGATGTCTGAGAGGGCTGTTTGGTGGTTTGCTGTGGGGCTGTTGTCAGAGAAAGGGATGATAAAGGACGAGAAGGAAAGATGAGATGTGTCAGATAACAGGGGCAGTTACAGGAGGAATTAGAATCATTGTCTGACAACGTTCGATACTCACATGTCCTAGAAAACTTACAATGTGCGTTCAAGTTGTGGTTGGGGAGAGGGATTAAAGTAAGTGAGGGAGGCCCGGGGATTTGATCTGTACTTTGACGAGGAAGAATTTGGAGTCAGGTTGGAGATGCCTTGGAGGAAAAGGAGATGACAGGGGGGCACAGGTCCTCCAGAGTACAGGTGACAGCCGCAGACAGCATGGCCAGGGATGGTGTCATTCCTTTGTCCTCTTCATTTTCTGAACTTTTCTGAAAATGTGTTAATAAGTTTCAGCCAAGATTCCTCACCATTGTCTGTGGTTCCTCTGCCCCATGCAGGGATGGTTTCCCTGCCTGCTTGTGGTTGCGTCTCCTGCCTTTAAATTCTCTTTTGCCTTCTGGGATTTGAGGCTTTGCTATTTGATAGTGCTAAAGGGTGGGGACCGCACAGCCCACAAGGGAACAGGCTGGGCCAAATGGACTCAGCAAGCCACCTGGCAGGTGGGAAGGTCCCGCAGGCTTGGCCCTGTAGTGAGGAGAGGGTGCCCCCGAGCAGGGAGAGGCTTCTGGAATAGAGGCGGGGGATAAACCAGCTTTGGGGATATCACCACACAGTAATATAGGCTCTTCAGCTCCCAATGGTTTAGGAAGAGTGAGATAAATTTATATTAATGCAAAGTATAAATTCTGCCCAAGATTCTATATATAAGATGTGTGTGTGTGTATAGTTTTCCTCTTAATTTTCTGTTACACACACACGCACAGGCAGACAGACATACACATATATACATATATAGATATACACACACAATTATTTATTTTTATATATATATATGTGCTGTTGACACCAGCAGATACCTATAGTACCCGGCCAGTAAGCCAGTGAAGTAAGTAGTTTTGGTTTAGGGCAGGGTTCTCAACTAGGTGATTTTGTATCCAGGGGACATTCGGTAATGCACGGAGACATGTTGTCACATCTGCGGAGTAGGGGGTGACGCTACTGGCATTTAGTGGGTGGGGGCCAGGATTGCTGCTAAACATCCTCCAATGCCCAGGACAGTCTTTTACAGCAAAGAATTATCTAACTCCAAATGTCAGTAGTGCTGAGGTTGACAAACCCTGTTTTAGGGGATGAACTTTAACCTATAGTACATCTAAAATCTGTCTAATTCTCCACTACCTTATTTTTATTGTGAAGTATGTCAAACATGTCAAATTCTTAGGACTAATAAATGTTAACTCTATTTTTTGAAGGGAATAAAACACTGCAGGTGCATTTATAAGGACAGTTGTAAAGCCCCATTCCCTCACTCCCTCCCCAGAGGCAAGCACCTTCCTGCAGGTGGGCGTGTCCTTCTGGCGTGTGTTTTGTACTCTGATCGCACGTGTGAGCATTCGTGAACCGGTATGTGGCGCTGCCTGAGCCCTTTGTGATGGTGCTCTCCTCTGTTTGTGTGTGGCAGGCCGCTTTCCCAGAAGTTTGAGAAAAGGCATGAGCAGAGAATGATACTGTATCTAAATGGAAATGTTGCCATTTTCTAAGTAATTTACATTTCCTTTAGGTGGCAGTCAAAAATTTTAAAAGATGTTTAATGTTTTAAATCAGATTGGGGAAAGAAAACCGTAAGTAATGGTTTGTAGATTTTAAAAGATGGTGTTTTCCAAATTTAGATCTTTCTGTGGTGACCCAGAATAGAGCAAATAAGCTTGTCCTCACATTTGTCAGAGGTGGTGATGGTGCCACGCCGTCCCCTGCCCGCCCACACCCTCCCTGTGTGGCATCTCTCAGCCTCTGCTCCCAACATCCTTGGAAGAAGACATTTCCTCCATCTCCACATCATTTTTTAGAGCCAGCCAGTTTCTATGGCAACAGTTAGATTGAAAGATGAGCAGTGAGCAGGAGACGTGGCTCGAGTGAGACGGCCCGTGGTGGTGTGTGTCCCTGACGTCACCCTCCGGGCGTCTGGATAGGACGATCCTGGCTACTCCCATTCAGGGCTGCTGTCCTGTGCCGCTTTATTAGCAGGGCTGCCAGGGTCTTCGATAGCTTTGCAAATTGCCTCCCTTTCTGCTCCTCCTACTCTCCCTCTCCCCTGTAGGATTTTTCTTTTCACTGCCCCTTTTCCTGTTCTGGCTCCAGACTGTCATTAAGAATGCACAGCCTAATTCTGGTGTGTTTCGGGATGCTCTTCTGCCCAGTGTCCTGGAAGGGCAGGGAGGCATGGCAGCGTTTCACTTGACGTTGATGGTGCTGTGAAGTCTGTTCTTTCCTCTGCAAGAGAATACTGACTATGCAGAAATTTATCGAAGCGGATTATTATGAACTAGACTGGTATTATGAAGAATGCTCGGATGGTAATTATGGCCCCTGCAAAACAGAGTGGGAATATATAGGGGCATTGTCTCCCACCGTGTGGGGGGGTTTCCTGAAACCTTCTCGGGAGACGGGCGGAGGCGGGGGTGGGGGGGGAGCGCCCAGAACTAGCACCATCGGCAAACGTGCATGGCTCTGACAATTCCAAAGGCATGGTGGAGGAGAAGGCAGGTGTGCAGGGCTCTTTACCATGGGGGACTCCTCTGCGGTACGTACGGTCGTTTGCTCAGAAGGGGGAGATGGTTTTGGTGTGCCAGGCTCGCAGGCATTATGCTTCTGTTGGACTGAATGCTCTCTGGTGTGAGACGTGAGTGTGGTGTTGATGATGCGTGTGTGCAGGTGGAAACGTGTTCACTGTGCTCTTGCTGTCGGAGGGATTGGGAACCTGGAGGCTGGAATAGTGTATTCAGGAGGTGGCTTCTTAGACTGTCAGCAGCAGGCCTGGAGATTTCTGCCCTTTCCTGAGCCCAGACCCGGAGGCCATGGGGAGGCTGGAGAAAAAGCAGGAGCAGCTTCCCACTAAGCGGGTGATTCAAATAAATTTTGCTCATTGGATCCAGCAGAGATGGGGGTGGGGAGGCGCTGGGAGGGGCAGGGAGAGAATGTATCCTTCTGACACTATCCCCGTTTATGCAGGGAGGGTGTGGCACATTCCAGAGGAGAACTGGGTGGAGGCCAGTGTGTGGCAGGACAGGTCTCGGAGGTTTCAGGCACACGGAAAGTAATGCTCTGGTGTGTTCTCAGAGATCACACTGGGAGGGGTCTCAGGTTCCTGTGTCATTGGACATCAAAATTGTGTATTACATAGTTAATCTGTCTTTTTAAATTTCTTCTTGAAAATGGTCCTTAAATCACATGCCTTTACAAAAAAAACCTAAAAGGACATAGTTAATATATATACTTTGAGGGTCTGTTCCCCAGCGATATGTTCCCAGCCCCACATGAGCCATTAATAGGTAAGGTAACTGCTTTTTAATTGAATCGGGAGTTTCAGACTGCTCTAACAGTGACTACACTTGATTAGCCCGAATGATGTAACAGGCTGGGACCTGGCCTAGTTAGTAAGCTGAAGAACTACATAATTGTCTCTTACTTGCTGGTTTTTGCCATGACTGTGTGCTACGGAAGAAGGGCCAAGAGGCTTTCTCAGGGGCTGGTATTTAAATATGCTGGAAAACTTTGCCGGTTGAGCCCCCTGTCCCCTAGCATTAGGTGAAGACCTTGTCATGTTGGGTTTGTGTGTGTCTTTAAGTATCTTGAGTAATAAGGATTGGAGGCAGCTCCCAGGGTCACGAGGGAAAGGATGAGTGAATTCTTTTTTTCCTCTGGATATGTTCATTCTTGAAACGAGTTCTCATCCATTACCTAACCCCAAGAGGCAATTAAAGAGATACTTCTTTTTGGAAACCGTCATTGACCTCTTCTCATTTCCTTGGTGATTTGTGACTCCATAACCTAAGTAGTTGGTTAAGTACGTCCTCAGCGTACCATTGGGTTAGGGAGCATTGGTCACAGCGGAGTGCCTGTCACAAGGCCTGTGAAAGAGTCAGGTGTGGCCATGTCCCCAATGGATGGCATCCTGGAAGTGGGGGAGGGAGATTTCTTAATGTCTTGACCCAGTTGCTACACCGTCCAGGTCTCTTTACACCCTGAAATAAAGCCAGTCAGTGGCCCCGGTCAATCTGGAGAGGAGGCCTGCTCTTATCTGGGTGTCCATCAGAAGGATTTTCTTACCCGGCAGTTCCTCAGTTGAGTCTTTTGGCCCTGAGACACCCTGATCTCTCTTCCTCCAAGAGCAGAGGAAAATGGAAGAGGAGACTGCTCATCTGTCCAAGGGTAAATAAATATTGACTGCTGTTACTGTCTGTATATTGAGCAAAATACTTGCCCTTTAACCTCTTGTGCCATTATGGATGAAGGGAAGAAGGTTGTTGGGACAGAATTTACTGGGACAGCTGGCATTTTTGTAGTCCCATCTAAAGAGGCAGCAAAAAAGGGAATAAAAGGAACTGAAGCCCCAAAATGATCTGATTTAGGAAACATACAAAAAAGGGGATTTTGGGTATATGCTAATTGTGTGGTGACTTGTTTACACGTTTCTAACTAGTTGGATTTGTTCCTGTGTCAGGCAGTTTAGTCTGGAAATGAAATCTTCCCCTGTTTATTTGCATCTTTTCGATTGCAAATCAGCAGACACACAGCATTCCTTTGTCTCTCTTATCATTTGGCACCTGAATCACTAATGAAGGAAACTTCTAGGGAACTTTTGATACCAATAAAAGGTGAGTCAAATGTTTTGAAAAAGATGCAAAATCATCGTTTATGTCAGAGTTATTGACTCACACTTAAATTGCAGTGTTAGCACTGAAAAATAAATATAAGAATGGGAATATAGATTGCAAGCCAACTGGGACCCCTAACAGTTAGAATTAAGAGATGGCTGCCGTTCCCTCATCTTTGAGGTTTAGGAGAGTTTTATTCAGTGTCGAATAACTGTATCTGTTCCCTTTATCAATTTTGGTTGTGGTCCTAAACCCATCTCATCTCTGCCTCCCTCTCTTCCCGATACAGTAAGAGGCATGGGGCAGGAGCTTATAATAATAAGAAATTGGTGGTGGTGGTGGGGATTGGTTGTCCAATACCTTATGTTTTAGAGATTTGAAATAGCCAGTGATCAACATAATACAACAGTAATCGCCGTAGAATTTGCATATGTGTACTCAGTGTTTACAGTTTAAACTCTGGTGTCAAATAGAGTCCTAGTTACCTCGATTGGATAGGTCTGATCTCTGGTACAGAACTTCTAAAATTTGGGAAATCACTGAAAATCATGCTTATTAAAAAAGATGATTCTCAGACTCACTTCAGAGTAGGAGAAGCCCCAAGAAATCTAAATTTTTAGCACATGTTTTGGGGGATTTTTATATCAGCTGTGTTTGAGAAACTGCTAATGTCAGTGGAGAGCAGCCCCAGGAATGGGGGTCTGAAAAATAATTCTTAGGTCAGTCTCAGAATCTTAGGTGGTTTCCTGGCTACACTGGTCATTTTTTAAAAAATGTCCTTATAAAAGGCTGGGTTCATTATATATCCTTAAGTTAAAGAAACTGCCTTTTTGTAGTTATTCTAAAGATAGGTAGAATAGCAGAAGGAGTGCTGGCCTGGAGTCTGTGCTTGAGGCCTGTTTTGCACTTTGTGTGGCCATGTGGTGTGGACATGTCCTGGGAGAGCCTCTGCAAACCTGGATTCCCCATCTGGAACGTGGGAGTAACCGCAGCGGTTGGAGCTGTGTGAAGTGTAAATAAAGGGATAGCTCTTTGTAAGTAGTGAAGAGCCAGGTCAGTGCTTAATTTTATTTTCTCAGAAACGGTACTAGTTACGAAGTTCTTTCAAAATATATCTCTTTGAAAGGCAAATAGTATTTTGAACAAGGAGCAGTGCTGTGATCACCTGTTTCCTGCTGCAGAATCTTTTGTGATCAGACTTGCTCTCCATCCCGCCCCTGCCCCCCTTTTACAGATTTGAGCATCGAGGCAGGAGGTGGTCTAGTTCCTACTGATTTGCAAATGAGGAAACTCAGGTAGATTGTTGGAGAAGTTGTTTTTATGACTTCCATAAGGAAAAATCCCTGGCAATACACAAGGGCCATCACGGGTGTGTTCTGTTATTCACTTGATTTCAGTGACCTCCAAAATGTCACCCCAGGATGGGGGTGGCTGGCTCCTGAGTAAAGTTCTCTTAGGGTTATTTTAAGCATTAATTGATGAGCGAGGTTTTTGAGATAATTTTTCTAATTTTCCTGCTTTTGGTTTCCCTAAGCGTCAGTGCAAACAGACCCCTGTTTGTTTGTCTGGAGTTTATCGTGTGATGCTTCCTTGAAGGTAGAGGTTGATTTTTCTGTTTCCAGGCACAGCATGCTCCTAAAAGGTTGCTGAGGTGATTTAAAAAAAAAAAAAAAAGGAATGAAATGTAAATAGTTTTATAATATTTAGTGGCATAAGCAAGGTCCTTGGAGCCATGCCCTTAATATCGGGCTAGCCCTGCTCTCTGAGGGCAGAGGAGGGAAATGCAAGGGCGGCACACAGAGCATGGATGGGACAGGTGCAGAAGAGACAAGGATGCCTGTGCCCTCCGGAAGGAAAGGGGAGCCACGCCGAACCAGACTTTGGAAGATGGAGGATTTGGGCCTAGAGAGGTGGGGAGGGTTGCAGGTGTAGGGGAAGAAAACTTTATTCCACTACCCTGCTAGGTTCAGTGGCCAGGGCCCCTGCAAATTAAACTGATAAAAGACAGATTAACAAGAGAAAAAACGGATGTGATTATATACACAAACAGGGACGATCACAGAGAGGCAATGAGAATTTGGATGTATATATACCATCCCGAGGGGCGACAAAGTGTGGAGAAGAGGTGAGACAAAGGAAAAGGGGTTGTGGGGCAGTAGGTTAAGGGGGACAGTGACCAGGAAGTGTGTGATAAGCAAAGATGGTTTAGTAAGGTGTGTGCAGATTCCAGTGGGTGCCTTATCCATTGATGAGAGATGGTACAGGAGAGGGAGACACCTTTACAAATGTATACTTCCTATTTTTAGAGCTTTTCTTGCATCTGCTTTTCCTCGATTGCCTTCTGCTCAAAATAATCCTTATGCCAAAGTGGCATATTTTGGGGTGGTAGTCTGGTCCCCTTCACAGGTGAGCTAAGGCAGGAGCGTTATGTGGGCAGAAATTAGCAGCTCATTTTGTGTGAATGAGGTGTGGTGGGAGCTCAGGCTGGGAGCAGAGGCTCCAGGGGAGATGGAGGGTGTGGGGCCAAGAAAGTCTAAAGCTCACATCTTGAAAATAAGGGGCACCCTTTAGCTCAGTGCTGTCCAGTGAAATCTTTTGTGATGGTGCAGATGTTCTAGTCTGTGCTGTCAGATATGCTAGCCACTAGCCACATGTGGCTGTGGAGCACTAGAAATATGGCTAGTGTGATTGCATTTTGAATTTTATTTTAAGCCATTTAAATGTAAATGTAAATAGCCCCAATGGCTTGTGGCCACCCTTTGAACAGTGTTGCGTAGATCTTTGGGACGATGATGTCTATGGTGGTATATCGAGTAGATGTGGAGCAGGGGACACTTACAGAAAGATGTCCCTCTGCCCTACAGGAGGTGGTTGACACTCTTGCTCTCTGGCCTCCCTGCCCAGTGTTCCCAGAGATGGGTCAGGAACCCACTCCCTGCCTCCCTGCTCTAGGTCCCAGTGTCTGGTCTGTGCCTCTGGTACTGCACACACGTCTCTGCTGCCTGTCTCTCACACCCCCGCTGCAGGCTCCACGTCCAGCCTGGTCTAGCTCTCTCCATCCCTCACGTGGCATAGGGATTCCCAGATTTTATTGCTGCCCTCTGGGGGTCATGTTTTGCTTTGACTTTTGGAGAAACTGCTGTACTTCAGAGAAGATGCTCTTTGGCCCATCTTTGCGGTTAACCTGAAGAGAATGCTGATGTGCATGAGTTTTGAGAATCCCTCACATCCCCTATAGTGGGAGGAAAGAAGACATTGGGTGAGGCAGTATCCTGAAGAGTGTTTAAACCCTGAGAAATGGGGTAACATAGAGAGTCCAGGGTGGTCCTGTGTTCAAAATGTCAAGTCCTACACAGCCTGAAGGGCGGTTTCAATTGGCCTAATGTGGGACCATTTGAAGATCCAAATAAATGGATGGCAAAGGATTATAGCTTATGGAATAAAATAAGACGGCACAAGTCCACACTGATATAAATAAATGGATGATGAAATGAGAGAGAAGAAAAAAATTATTACTAACAGTAGAAAGTCAACTAATAAGTGCAAGAATGATGGATTTAGAAATTCACCATTTTTTATGTATCCTAATAACTGATCAAGGCAAGACTCATCAAAACCTAGTGGTCTCAAAGTACATCACTTTTGAATAACAAAGGGGAAAATGGTAACTTTATAGTGGAGAAACCTGACAGGTATCACCTGAGCCAAACGAACAAAGTTCGCACAGGCAGTAATGATCCACAGCCGGTGCCTCCCGGTAAGCCCACTGACGAGAAGGTAGCACCATTTCTGTGCTGTTCTTGCCTAAAGTTTGTAAACCGAATCTAATCGTAAGAAAACATTGGCATACCCAAAGTAAGGGACAGCCTACAAAATAATTGGCCTGTGTTGTTCAAAAATATCAACATCTTGAATTACAAAAACTTAGAAACTTGCAGATTAAAGGAGACTAAAGAGATCTGTCATTTGAATGCAGCACACAATCTTGGATTTCTTTTGCCATAAAGGATGTTATTGGAACAACTGAGGAAAAATCTCAATAAAGTCTGTGGATTAGATAATAGTATTGTCTCGATGTTGAAAACGAAAATAAGTGTAGTAAAATGTTAACATTTAAGGAATTTGGATGAAAGATATCCAGGAATTTTTTTGTACTATTATTGTAACTTTTCTGTTAATCTCAATGATGTCCTTCCTAAAAAGCAAAATATTCATTGATCAGTTCTGATGGAGGCATACAGGTGTTCACTGTAGCATTATTATTATTATTATTATCTTGAGACAGGATCTTGCTATGTTGCCCAGGCTGGCCTTGAACTTCTGGGCTTAGCCTCAGCCTCCCAAGTAGTTTGTACTACAGGCATGCACTATCACACCCCACTGTAGTAGTCTGTAAACTATTCAGTATATTTAAATATTTTCATAATTAAAAGTTGGGGAAAATTAATAAAAAAGATCATGTTCTAAATGTTTATTTAATATATAGAGGCTTGGATATCATTTGTTAAGGGTAGCCTAGATTGAGTTAAAAGATGAGTATAAACGACTTGGTTATAAGTGAAATCACTTGAGAGTGTTTTCAAATCTGTGAAATTAGCTTCTGTTTTCATTTATGTACAGTATGGCCCAGCACAGTATCCTGCCCTTATAGTCATTCTGATACTTGCCGAATGAATCAAGCACAAGGTGGAAGTTCTGCCTCCCTTCCCCCCTCCTTCCCAGGGGCTCAGAATACCTGTCTCATTAAGAAGATCTTTAAGATGTGCCCACTGTCATCTGAGTTGAATTAACAAATCCAATCCGATGTTTATTGAGATCCAAGATTTTTTCTGAGCACGTTTATGTAATATTTAAAGCTCATGCAGTTTTCAAAATGCGATTTTGAACTCCCTGCCTCTGAATTTCTGTACCCCCTTTTTACAAAGAATACATCTTTAACATGATAGAAGATGGCACTCATTTTCAGGTTCTAAAAACTTAACCAAAGAATACATACATTCCTAGGTTTTATAATAATTTTTTTTTTTTTTTTTTTTGACACAGAGTCTTACTCTGTTGCCCTGGCTAGAGTGAGTGCCGTGGCGTCAGCCTAGCTCACAACAACCTCAGACTCCTGGGCTCAAGTGATCCTCCTGCCTCAGCCTCCCAAGTAGGTGGGACTACAGGCATGCGCCACCACGCCCGGCTAATTTTTTCTATATATTTTTAGCTGTCCAATTAATTTCTTTCTATTTTTGGTAGAGACGGGGTCTCGCTCTTGGCCCAGACTGGTTTCAAACTCCTGAGCTCAAACGATCCGCCCGCCTTGGCCTCCCAGAGTGCTAGGATTATAGGCGTGGAGCCACCACGCCCGGCTATAATAATTTTTTAATAAAATCTTTATTCTGCTTTTGTATTCAGAGGCACTTGTATATGATCTTCTTTTAGTCTTTATGGAGGCAGCAGTTAAGTTTGGCAGACATTTTTAGCTAGCTAAGCAGAATCCTCAGCGCTGAGGATTCAAAGATGAATGATACGTGTTCCCTGAACTTGTGCAGAGTATCTTTTATGATGACCTTGCCTCTGCTAAAATCTTTTCCCTTGGTTTCTTGGGGGAGACAACTCGCCAGAGAGGTTGACTGGGTGTCCTGGTGTAGCCTTTAGGAGCAGGGAGATCTACCACGGCGTATCTGGGAGGTGGCTGAAGCACCGAGATTGCAGAATGAGCTGCGATTCTCTGAGATGCCAGCACCGGAGGCCACTGTTCACTGGGTTTGATGGAGGAACCTGCCATTCTCAATTTACAGGCAAAATCAAACAGTACGGAGGAATTGGTATCAAGATGTGCAATTACACTGTGGATTCTTTTTTTCAGGCAGCACTGCAAAGCTATTAGGCTTTAGATTTTTTCTTGCCTTGTTCTAGCAAGTGGAAGAGATTTTTATAAATTTGGCTGTGAAAACACAGATTTAGAGTAACAGTGGGATTTATAAAATGCAGATTCATGAAGAGAAAAGGCAATGTATTATTACCAAAGAAGGAGTAGGATGAATTAAGCTTAACACAGTATTGGTTACTGCAGTTTTTTTCCTTTTGCTGGAATTCAGAATGATCACTCCCTTCCCCTGCTTAGCACTGTCGTCAGGCTGATGTCACAGTCAGATTCGTCTCTGCTTCTCAAGCACGCCACAGGAAATCTGTCATCTGAAGGCGTTGGGCATTGCTTTACCGGGGCACCTCCTAGGCTAGCACCCTACCTTTAGACAGGTGTACCTGCCTAAGGCTTGGTTGGTATCGCCCTGTGCAGTTGCTATGAAACTTCCAGGAAGCTACCATTCTTCATTGCTCCTTGGGGGAGAAAAAGTGGAGAGACTCTGGAGGCGAGAGCTTGCTGAGGTCCTGTACCTGCCTGCCGGGCTCCCCTCCAAATCGACTGCACCTGTCAGGCATTCCTGCTCCGCCAGGTACTTCTCCCCGCCCCATCCCTCCTCCAGGCTCGTGGGAGCCGCCCCCTTCCGGGTCCTCCCTGTGTGATGCTGGGCTGTGGCTTTATGCACACCCCTGCACTGCAGCTGAGCCAGGGCATGCCTGTGGCCCAGGCCAGGGCCCAGCGTGTGCCCCGTGGGCCCGGGCTCCCATGGGTCCTCCAGGCATGCAGGCCAGAGCTCCCTCGAGGAGGGCCCCTTAGGGTCGTGTTTCAGTTTGGGGGTGACTTCAGCAATGTCCCTGAGAGACGTGGAAGGGGAAGAAGAATGTTTTGAATATGACTGCCAGGATGAAGAGAAGAAACCCACCCACGAGCAGTATGACACCTTGGACCTCTTGGAAGAGGGTAAATTCTGTACTTTGCTCAGATTTTATACTTTTGTTGTTAGCGTCTAAGTAGACTTTACTGTTTTACTGATTTCATAGCATTCTTATTTTTTTATTGAGGTATGATTTAAAATACACAGATCGCATGTGAATGGCCTAAAGCCCCCCTTGTAAGATGCTCAGCCAAAAAAGCAGCATTTCCAGCCCCACTGGAAGTCCCCGGCCCCTTTCTAGTTTACCTATATCTCCAGAAGCCATTGTTCTGACTTCTGTCACCTTAGGTTTGTTTTGTCATTTCCTGATCTTTGTGAACAGAATCAAACTGTGTGTATTATTTTGTGTCTGGCTTCTGTTGCTTAAATAAGGTCTTTGAAATTCATCCATGTTGCTGCAAATATCAGTAATTGTTTTTTTTGTCTTTTTCCTTTGTGACACTCCAGCACTCTGTTTTAAGAATTTCGACTGTTTTCTTGAAACTGAATGGGTTTCAGTAAGTTAATGGACAAGAGACTGAGTCATTATTAAGTAAAGCATGTTTTTGTGCTGGCATTGTTTATTTTTAAAAAAATGATTAATCACTGATCTGAAATAAGGATTATTTTTTAAACTTAGACATATTTCAATGAGAAAAGCCCAAGGACCGACACTGAAATCACTTGGGAGTCCACCGTTGGGCTCTCTCAGAGGGATGCCCCTTTGTGGAGGGGAAGGAGGGTGTTAAGTAAAGATAGGCCCAGACGCCGGTGTGAGTTCCTAGAGGGGCTTCTGGGGCCTTCGCCCACAGCCCAGAGAAAGGGGCTTTTGAGGGTGATCAGGATGTTTGAACAGTGACTACCTGGACGTTCCTTAGTTCTCTTGAGTAAAAACAATCAGAATACGTTCTCCAAAGTCTGCTTCAGGATGGTCTGTTTTTACATCTTAGGATAACTTTTATTTTCAAAATTATTTATAATCTGAGAAAGAAATTACTTGGACAGCTAAAAATATATAGAAAAAATTAGCCAGACATGGTGGCGCACGCCTGTAGTCCCAGCTACTTGGGAGGCTGAGGCAGGAGGATCGCTTGAGCTCAGGAGTCTGAGGTTGCTGTGAGCTAGGTTGATGCCACTCCACTCTAGCCCAGGTAACAGAGTGAGACTCTGTCTCAAACAAAAAAAATTATTTATAATCTGTTATATATTGAAAGTGTTTCTCTTTTGAAGTTACTGTCCTGAAAATATTAATACTTCACCTTCAGGACAACTAAAAATATTTTATTGGAGAAAGGGAAGAAACAGTGGGACAAGCTGGAGAGCAAGGGGCCCAGTGCTGAGGCCTGGAGCCTGGCTGGTGCCCTCCTGGCCTTCTCAGGAAGGAGACCGGAGGGGAGAGGAATGACAAGAGAAAGGCATCCGTCTGCTCTTGTAGAACTAGGGCCAGCCCAGATTTAGCTGGATTAGCTTCCTGTCCCTTAAAGCAGAGCCGCTGCAAGTGCAGCCGGTGCCCACATCACCTGGGAGCTTGCTAGAAATGTAGACTCCCAGGCCCCAGCCCAGACCCACTCAGTCAGATCTGCGTGTTAGGAAGATCTCCAGATGACATGCGTACATGTAAAGTACGAGATGAGCCGCTGCCTTAAAGCATAACAAGATGATTTAAAAAACCAACCATTGAAGCTTATGATTCTAAATTAAAGGCATACAGTATTCGGGAGCAATATTATATATCCTAATCAAGAGAAGAAAAAGTGTCATGCACTGTTCATATGTGAAATATATATATCTATATATCTATATATATATATATATGAAGAATGTGTGCATGTATACATACATACACACATATATATACTCTCCATATGTTTTGTTGACCAAATGAAATAACAGGCACCAGAACTTACGAGAAATCAAGGTTAGATTTATTCTTTTTGTTTGTTTGTTTGTTTTGAGACAGAGTCTTATTCTGTTGCTTGGGCTAGAGTGCTGTGGCATCAGCCTAGCTCACAGCAACCTCAAACTCCTGGGCTCAAGTGATCCTCCTGCCTCAGCCTCCCGAGTAGCTGGGACTACAGGCATGCGCCACCATGCCTGGCTGATTTTTTCTATATATATCTTTTTAGTTGTCCAGCTAATTTCTTTCTATTTTTAGTAGAGACAAGGTCTCGCTCTTGCTCAGGCTGGTCTTGAACTCCTGAGCTCAAACGATCCACCCGCCTCAGCCTCCCAGAAGGTTACATTTATTCTGAGCCAAGTTTGAGGACTTAAGCCTGGGGACACAGACTCAGTACAGACTGAGAATATGTCCTCGAGTAGGTTGCATGAGGCACAGTATATATACATTTTCTAACAGGGGTATGTGTGAGGCACAGAAGGTGGGAGAAGCAGGTAGTGAGGCAGCAGTTACATTCTCGTGGTTCTGACTGGTGCTCAGCGGTGCTGAGCGTAAGATAAGGTAAATATGCAGTTGAATGGGCAGGGAGAAAATTTTGGTATCTTAGGTCTGGTGGAAGGTGACTGATTCCATCTGTCTTTGTTCTGCATCTGATACACAAGTTTATGACCAGTACCTGTCAGTGAGATATTTAACAAACTCCAGTTACATAGGCAAGAGGTCAGCTTTGGGGCCCAGGTTTCATTCCTTGTGTGCCTGACAGCAGCCATCATGGGCTACTGTTAAAATTTTCTTGTGAATTTTCCTTTTTCTGATTTTTATATATATATATGAACTTTTTTAAAAACTGAGAGCCAGATGATGGTAGCAAATGTTTATTATGCACTATGTGCCAGGCACCATTTTATTATTATAATAAGTACTTTATGTGGATTCATGGCTTGAATCCTCATTAAAACACTCATATGAGTTAAAGTACCGTTGTAGTTTCCATTGTATAGGGTTATAGGAGGAAACGTAAGTAACTCATTTAAAGTCGCACAGCTAGTAAGCGGTCCCAACTATTTAGAGTGGCTCTAGAGCGCTCTGCTCTTAAACTGTCAGGCTAGCAGCTCTCAAAGTGGAGTCCCTGACCTGCAGTGTCAGCATCACCTGGGAGCTTGTTAGAAATGCACATTCTTCGCCCCACCCCAGACCTGCTGAATCACAAACGCTGGGTTTTAACACATCTCTGGGTGATTCCGGTGCACATTGCCTTGTGCTGATCACATCGCACAGAGGTAGCACTCAGGGGAGGGGACCCTGCCCCGCCGTTGCCATCTTATGATAGACAGTGACTGCACATTGTCTTCCTTTCTTGTTTGTTCCCATCCAGTTTGCCCTCTTCCTCCAGTAAAATGTTTGGTGGTCTTGTAGGTGAAGCGTTAACAATATTTTCAGGACAGTAACCTCAAAACACTTTATTGTCAACATGCTTCGTTTTCTTTGTAAAATAAAACCAACTCACTTTTAAGGTTTGCACCTGGCCTGAGCGAAGTTGGTGGTACAGATCAGGAAGATAACAACTCGGAAGGTTTGGTTTTGTGGCCAGTTTTTCTGGAAACATGTATCCTGGAGCAGACCGGGCAGGACTCCATGTTTCACTGTCACGGTCACACCACCTCGTCTTGAGTTCACAGGATGCAAGTGCCACATGTGGAAGACAAGTGCTCTTTGACTAGTGGACATATGTGCAGGGATTTGGGTCTAACTGTGTTACCCGGATTCTGAGGTGGTTTTCTACATGGTCTACAAGAGGTGCTTTTTGTTGAAAACTGCAGGACACAAATTTATTATAGTATTTGAGTTGCTTTGATAGTTATGGATATAGGATACATTTGTTGTCCTCTCCTGGTCACCTTGTGGGGTGCTGGGCACTTTCTAATGTTACCCATTTAATCTTCAAAACAGCCCTTGAGATGAACATTATGCCCATGTTGCCATCAAAGCACCTGAGGCCCTGGTAAGTTGGCCTTTGCAGAGTCCCCCAACTGGAAGCACAGTGCATGCCTGGGGTCTGCCTTCCACCACGCCCCAGGCCCAAGCTGATAGAGTTCTAGGCCCTTCCCAGGTGTTATCTCATTTAATTCTTTTAACCCATGAGGTGGGTGCTCCTGGGAGACCAGGCAGCAGGAGAGGCAGCTTTGCTCTCACTGTCTTTCCAGGGAGAGGAAACGTGTGGGCTGTGTGTTTTCTGGCCACTGAAAACTTGCACAGTGCAGGCCGGGCGTAGTGGCTCATGACTATAATCCTAGCACTCTGGGAGGCTGAGACGGGAGGATCGCTCGAGGTCAGGAGTTCGAGAACAGCCTCAGCAAGAGCGAGACCCCATCTCTACTAAAAATAGAAAGAAATTAGCTGGACAACTAAAAATGTATAGAAAAAATTAGCCGGGCATGGTGATGCATGTCTGTAGTCTCAGCTACTTGGGAGGCTGAGGCAGAAGGATCGCTTGAGCTCAGGAGTTTGAAGTTGCTGTGAGCAAGGCCGATGCCACAGCACTCTAGCCCGGGCAACAGAACAAGACTCTGTCTCAAAAAAAAAAAAAACTTGCACAGTGCAGAAAACGAAATTGATCTCAGGTACTGAGTGGAGTTCTTGGAGGTGGGCTCTGTTTGCTTTCCTTTCCTCAAGCCTCTTTCCTCATGATAAAGTCAAGTAATGGGTCGTTGTCCCTCTCCGTGCCTGAGCAGCTGCACCGGCATGAGGAAAACACTGGTGAAAAGGGAAGTTTCTGGTCATCAGTTCATTGTGGTTTGTTGCATGGCAGATTCCCATTGTTTTCACAAGGAAGTGCTTTAAGAAGCCTGACTTCCTAATTTCTTCTCACCTGGGCATTTCCAAGGCTATTACCCATTTGCAAGATGAGTCATTAAATTTCTGGCAAGTGTCACTCAGGATTGCTCAGGAGATGGCGGGATTTGGAAAGAGCATGTGGAATGGTCTGGAGTCTGAATGCTTTCATTAGCAGGTGTAGGTTCCCCGAGGTCACAGGCTTATAGGAAAACATGCATCCCGCCCTCTGTAGGGGCTTTAAGAGTATGTGAGCAGACAGCATCAGTCTTTTGCACAAAGGCAGTTTTCAGGTGTTGAGCACTAACCAGAAATCTGGCAAAACAAAAATGAAAAAAATGCCAGTTGGTGGTAGGAACCCAGAGCCTCCCATGTGTCTGTCCGGTGGCTGCACCTGCTGGCCACCTAAGTTCTCCAGTTGGTTCACAGGCAATCCGGAGAAGCAGCACAAATAGAGCACATTCCTCCATCTCCAGAGGACATTCCTGGGCTGCAGGGGGTGGGCTGGGCCCAGTGGGAAATGACTGGTCCTGGTGTGCTGAGTCCCGATTTGACTGATGAGCAGTAAAATGGAGCCAGAGCTGTCATGCTTCAGGCCTCTGCAGGCTGCAGAGTGGGAATGTCAGCCCCAGAGAAGGGTCCTGGGTCCTGGTGTCTGTGTTAATACAGTGTGACCAGTGGCACTCAAGGGCACTGTGCTTGACTGCTCCGCTGGGTCATGGATGAGGGAGGAGATGGCGGCGGCTTATCAGCACCCGCTGCAGCACAGTTACAAAGGTCTCTTTGCTCATGGCTTTCCTGTCCTGGTCTCCACTTGGGGTTTGGTTCTAAGTATGTGTGGCTGCCACACGTGGACCTCCTGTAATGTCAGTCGCTCTGGGCAGTTCTCCTAATGGAGTTGGGGTACCAGCATCACCCCAAAGCTGGCCACAGGCAAAGCTCCCTCACATCTGTAACTCGGGCCCTTTTGCTGCTCTCCCCACGGCTGGCATCACCAGCCTTGTGTCTGAACTTGCCAGCAGCATCTCTCACCTGGCACTTCCTGCTTGCTCCTTTGTATTATGCTAATTTATGCGTGTGTCTTACCTTCCTAACTAGGTCAAGAATTCCTTGAGGGTAGGATTCATTTACTTACCCAACAGAAATTAAGAGTCCAACTTGGGGGTCAAAGAGTTGAGGCCCTCCCATAATAGCTCTGTGACCTTGGGCAGTTTCTTCCTGCCTAATATGGGACAATAGTCATACTTTCCTCATGGATGTAAACATTAAAAGAGTTGATGTACTCAAAGCACTTAGAGTGCCAGGCACCTGGCGAGTGCTCAAGAGCGAGCCATTGGTTATCGCCTCATTAAATGTCTTGGTGATAAAAGATCGCTGTGGATAAACACTGGGTGTTCCATTCTGGGGTGGGGTGAACGATTACAGCACGCAGCAAACCTGGTTCAAGTCCACGGTTATGTCTCGCCTGACCTTGGCCTAGCCACTTGGCCTCTCCCTCTGGTTTGTTAAATGGGGATCATATTTGTGTTGTGGGGTTGTCCTGGGTTTTAACTGAAATAATATTTGTAAAATGCCATGGGAGAGGTTGGCATTTCTGCCTCTTAAATAACTTGCTTTGGCACCCTGCTCTCAGCCTACTGAGACAAGGGAAAGGGAGCCAGTAAGAACAGTCACACGACAGCTTCAGTTAATAATCACACTGATGAGCAGTAAAGTGAAATCGGAGCTGTACCGTGTAGGTCTCTGCCCTTGGCAAGTGACTCCTCACTCCCACCCCCCAGGGCAGAGATGGGCACCACACAGACGTGGGTAACGGCCATACGGACTGCTGATCATCGTGGGCCTGGCTCTGGGCTGGCCTCGGCCCCTGCTGCTGCCCCAGAGACCTTTATCTGAAAGCTGGGGTACCCAGCGCCTCTCCGGCGGGAAGAGCGGTAGCAGGCTGCCGGAGCACAGCTGCTTAGTTGATGCCTTCTTGCTAATGCATTTGTCTTGGTGGCTTCCCACCTCTTCTCTTAGTGTCCTGTGAGGGCTTTTTTTTTTTTTGCAGAGCCCTGGGACCAGAGACAGGACTCACCAGAATGCACGCTAACCTTGGGGTCATGAGATATACACCAGGGCTTTTATGTTTTTCACCCCTCTCTGGGGTGTTGGTTAGAAATGAGCTGTTCTTTGCAAATAAAACAGATTTTTCCATTTTTTTAAGGATCAACTGTATGTGTGGCCCAAAATGAGTAAGACTCAGCTGTCTTCATGTGACTTAAACAGGCCTGGCAGGAAGAGAGACTTGTATGCATTTGTTAGGTTTGTTCTGGCTGCCCTGCTGTAGCCATTTTTGACATGAAGACATTTGGATGAGAATAAAATGAAACCGTGCTGCCTTTTTTTGTTTTGTTTTAATTGTAGAGAAGTGAGCATTATTTTTTATTACGAGGTACTGTGGGCCCTCACCTATCCCAGTGTCCACATCAAGGTCTGCATCAACATAGTTTTGTTTTGCTTTGTTTTTAAAACCAAGTATTATGTGTCTTATAGGACTTGGTAGTTAATTCACTAGGACTAGTCAGTGAAGGCCAAGTTATGTTGAAGATAAATCTTGAGGGACAACAGCAAAGTGAGAGACTTGGCTGAGCCTCCAAGGAAGTGGCTGTAACTTGGGAGCACAGAAGAGGTTTGTGCTTGGGGAGAGAGTTCAAAGTCAAGCTCTTCTTAAAAATTGGGCGGAGATGGCTCTCAGGTATGGATGTATCATGAAGTGGTGTCTGCCATCTGACTAAGTTTTAATGACAATTCTCTAATTAAAAATAGTCTATCTGGGACAGATTAGCACCTTTATGTGCTCTCCGTCTGTGCTGGTTTCTCAGTGGGCGATTTGCCATTCCTAAACAATTTCGTTGGCTGACTACACCATCGTAGCCCAAGGAGGCTCAGTCAGGGGTTGAGATAATAAAAAAATGGCTGGAATATGGTGTGCTTCAGGGATGCTTGTTTGCATGTTATTTGGTAACTTAGAATACTGGCATACAATTTACATACTGTAAAATTCACCCATTTGACTGGACAACTCAATGATTTTTAGTAAATTCACTGAGTTGTGCAACCATGACCATAAAAGAGTTTTGGAACTTTACATACCCCCGGGGAGATCCCTCCTGCCTGTGTACAGTTAACCCCTGTTTACACTTCTACTCCTAGGCAACCCCTAATCTTTTTATCTGCATAGTTTGCCTTCTGTGATACTTTGTAGGAATAAAAACAGGAAATATGTGGTATTTTTGTGTCTGATTTTTACTGAGCATAAGGAATTTGAGGCCTATCTCCGCTGTAGCATGTATTAATATTAGTAAGTACTTCATTTTTATGGCTGAATAACATTCCACTGTATGAATATACCACATTTCGTTTATTCATTCACCAATTGGTGGGCATTTGTTTCCATTTTGGGGCCGTAATGAATAATGCTATGAACTCATATATACAAGTTTATGTGTGGACATACGTTTTCATTTCTCTTGGGTAGATACTTGGGAGACTTTAAAAAGTCTTTGTGACCTTAGGCAATTCATCGGACTTCTCGAAGTCTCAGTTTCCCTGTCCTGTAGTGTGGGGATAAATGCGTCTAACTCACCAGCGCTGTGTCTGGCAGAGAGGGGCGGGCGTTGCTGCTGTAAGCTGATTCACAGCAGCCATGTAAAGATGTCCCCCCATCGGGAGCGCTTTGCCACATTGGCCTGTTCTAGGTGTCTGGGCAGACTGTAAGAACTACAGGTTTTACAGAAGTGGACAGAAGAGGCGAGACTTTGTCAGCCACATGGATGTACCTCCATCTTGCTGGGCCGTGGGAAGATCAGGAAATTCCCAGATGGAGAAGTGGGAGAATGTCCCTACAGAAGGAAATAGCAGGCACACAGCGCCAGGCCCGACAGCTGAGAGTGGCGTCACTGGGTGTGGATGAGCCACGGCGAAGAATGGGCTTGGGTGGTAGGTGAGGAGGCGGGAGGGGTGTGCTGGGGCCAGGCAGGGATGGTCCCTGTGTGTCCCATGTGTGGAGGCTGCTGCTTGTAGAAGTGGCAGAGCTGGGAAGATTGTTAAGGAGAGCAGGGGCTGATTACTTCAAAAGCACGTAGACAAAGCTTTAAGGGACATCTGTTCTGTAATAGCTGGAAACTTGGCGTGAGTAGTGACTTGTTTAGAATTTTACGGGAAGCTTTTCAGCTGTGGCTCCCAGGTTGTGAACCTCCACTCCCTGTCCCTGTGAACAGGGCAGACAGTATTTGTTAAGTTTACTTCCTGAAGGATCAGGGGCCAGATGTAGTGATGCTTTTTCTTCCTGGCAACTGCTGCTGCTGGTCAGAAGTGGGAGAGGGGCAGTCCACTGGTTTGTGGACCGTTCTTTTCTCTGACACCCAAGTACCAGCTCTGCCTCAACTGAAAGTATCAGAATTGCTAGGGGTATATGTCTATTTTGGAAGTTTATTCAGTTTGCTTCTAGATTTTATAATAAAAATTATAGAAAGTAAAATTTGACTTCTTAAAAAACTGATGCTAAGATACAGCAGTTAGGAGGAAAAATTATTGGGGGAAGATGGAGCTCAGGTTCTTTAAAAAAAAAAAGTTGAAAAATGCTGTTTTAATTAAATGACCTATACGTAAGGCAGAATGCAAACAGCCCAAAATACAAATGTAATAGGAAGTCCTGAATATCTTCTCTCTATTTGGGGATGTTGGCTACTTGTCTTTGAGTGATAAGGAAACAGTGTCTTCTTGAGGATTTGGGAGATTTTTAGTTTTATATACACATACACACATGTATGTGTAAAATATTTATTCACTCTAGAGATGTGTAAAGCTGACATTAATGGGAGAAATGTAACCAGAATTAGATCAAGACGTGTTGAGAGCTGTAACAACTTTATGGGAATCTTTCCACCAAAATACATGAATGAGAAGTGAGATCTTGCATGGTTAGATTCTGGTGAGGGCTGCAGGTGGCTGACTTCTCCTGTATCCTCACATGGTGGAAAGAGCAGCATTTATTCTTAAAATTGTTTTGGACATGGTTTAATTTGCCTAAGAGTTGCATCACTGATTTCCAGATGAAGGCACCCTACCTCTGTCACCCCAGTTAGCTGTGGCAGCCCAGTCACGTGTCTCCCTCTCTCCCGTCAGTTCATGCGAATTTGACTTCATGATTCCTTACTTTACCTACCATCCCAAGAGTGAGAACTTGATTCTCCTCTCATCTCAAAGTGGATTCTCCCAAACGAAAATTTCACACCTACAGCTCCTGGGAGGGTGTTTCTGTCAGGTGGGTCTCCTGCCACCTCGGGTTGCGGGCAGACTCTGCCTGGCACGTTACTCCACAGTGACGTCAGTGACTGTCCCGATGCCAGAGGTCTCACTGGGCAGCCCCATCTCGCTCCTGACCTTCCACCTCACATGCCCATCTTGAAGGGGGACATCGCTCTGGTCCCCATTGTCACAGTGAGAAGCCCAGATCCTATACTTTTCGATTTACCTCTCACTCAGTCTTATCTCTCAAATCTCTAGAAAGGAGCCCCCTTCTTGCCAATCTGCTGCCACCCACGATCTCCCTGGACTCCAGCAGCCTCGATGCTGGGCACTCCGAGTTGCCTTGCGCCTGCCCCCTCCCCTGTTGCTCTAACTCCCCCCTTGAAAGCCTCCAGTGGCTTTCCAGGCCTCGACCCCCTTGGGCACCTCCGCCAGGCTGCCCTGCTTTCTGTGCGCCCCGGGAGGGCAGGTGTCCTGTTCTGTTCAGTACAGAGCCTGGTGCAGGATAATGGTGGTGGTTTAGCATTAGCTTGATAGTGCCAGAGGTACAGTGTGTGTACTATATTACTTTGCCATAGCAGGTAGACAGGTTACATTTAACGTCTTTTTCTAGGAGTTGGACCATAATTTTCTCATATTGAGTTATTGTAGAGGTTTATGGCTGCTCCTTTACTTTTTATTTCCTGACACATTTTTGGGTGGAAGTGATTTATTTGGTAGTGCTCTCTGGGTTGGAAATGGAACTTCTATTTGAAATACTATTCCTGTGGGAGAGAAACTTGACCACAGTTTATTGTAGGTTGAGTGTCTAGAAAGTTGGTAATACTTGGCCTTCCTTATCTTATTCTTTAAAGGCGTGGTTTGTTACTTTGCCACCCACACTGGTCGCACTCCTGCCCCTCGTTCCTTGGCACAGGAAAGCCGAGACGCTGCGGTTCATTGACGGCCGTGCAGGGCCTCCTGGCCTGATAGAGTCTCCTTTGAAAAGCTGGGCCTCAGAGCCTGAGGTCAGGGTTCGTGCTTTCCCCACACCACCCGTGCTTCTCGCTGTTTACACGCTTCCTAAACACCGACGGTTCGTGCCAGCCCTCGCCTTGGCCTCGTGTCCTTCGTGGCTGTTTTAGTCCAGGAGCCAGCCTGGCCTAGGCGCAGCCCCTGCACGGCAGCCTCATTTTCTGAGACCTTAGTGGGGTCCTCAATGTCGGATTCTTAACATCTCGGGGCCTCAGTGTTCTCATCTGTGGAGCAGTCATTGTAACCGCACCTGCCCTGCACGGTTGTTGCGATTAAATGAGGAAGCCGATCCAACCTCTTGACAAATGGGGGCACCGTAAATGCTGGCCGCTGCCTCTGCTGGGAGTCTGTTCTGATTTTGAAATTTGCTATTTGCTAGCTTTGTGATGTTGGGTGAGTTATTTAGCCTTTTTGGGCCTTGATGTCTAAAATGGGTGTTAATGTGAGTGCCTACCCCCATAGTAGCCCTTCGAGGACGACATGAAATAATCCATACAGAGGGCTTGATCGGTGCCTGCGCCTGGCCATTGTAAATGTGCTCAGTAAAGATCTTCTGCTGTTAGCAGTTTCTTTTAAAGTAAGCCCTGAGAGGATCCCAGACCCCTATTTTGTAGTCAACTGCAGATTTTCTGAAAAATATTTTAAGTAATTTTTTCCCCATCAGTGCACAGTCATTATAGAATTTTTTTTTAAAGAAGCACAAAAAGTTATAATTTGTGATCCAATCCAATGTCAATTCTTTTGTGACTATCCTAGTTTTTTTCTGTGTACTATAAATCTATACATTTCTTTCCCCTGCCCCCAAATTGGGATTATGTGTATTTTTAAAAACATAACTGGAATAATCACTTGCATAGCTTGAGATAGACAATAGTTTTTCATTTATGCCTCCGACTTGTGTAGTTAGGTTTAGTCAAAGGCCCTGGGACTTATGGGAGATTCCTGCACCCCCCTGTACCCTGAGCTGCAGCTGTCCTGTCTTGGGGACATGAAAGGGCACACCAGACCTCCTGTCACCATGTGCATGGTGACGATGTCACCATGCTGGAAAGACCATTGATCCTGGTGTGCATTTTATTAGGTTCAATTGTTAAAGTATTTTAAAGCTTTTTAAAATGAGATTTACAAAAGGGCAACACTAGGGATCTTTGTGATGGTGGATGCATGAACCTACATAGGTGATAAAACTGACTAGTAGTTTTAGGAGAGCAGAGCAATGTTAGCAGGCCCTCAAGTCACATCACAAGTTTAAACACAGAGGCCATTTAGCTGAGGTTGTCTGTTTCCGGGTGTATACAGTGGGTATGAATGCTTTCTAGCCATGTGCTAACTGGAAGACTTCAAAGTCTTTATCTGCATTCTTGCAGGACATCAGAGCTGTGCAGGGGGAAACTCACTCCTGTTGGTGGCATAGGAATCTTCACTTAAAGACTTCTCATGACCTTGAGCTGATGCATGAACTAAGAGCAATTTGAGCTGGACTCTGTCTGCATCAAATTAGATTCCTGTTTAAATTAAACCCACCCTGATAAGTCTCCGTTGCCTTTCCCTCACGGGCAGTTCTGTCTGAGGCAGCAGGTTTCCCTCCCTCCCATCGGATCCTGCAAGAAAGGCTGGATGGAGGGTCTGTCTCCTGGCTCTGATGGCGCCGTGTTGCTAGAGTTTCAGATTTAGAACCAGATTTCAGGTCTCCTCCTTAAGCTAGAAAATCATTCCAGTAGATCCAGTTTCTCTGAGCTCACTCACTAGGATGATCTCTACTTGCATTTAATAAAATATTTAAAGACCTATTGAATTGCAATGCTGTTTGCTCTTAGTAATGCTGCTGAGTTTGACTTAGTAATTATACTTCAATTCCCAAATGCCTTGCATGGGCTCATCCTGAATGTGGGTTGAAAGCTTCTACTCTTAACAGAATTATTCTCTAGAGTCTTAGTTACAATGAAGTTATAATTTAGCCCCAGAGTGACAGGTTTCAAGCAGTTTTATACTTTGGCCCTAAATCCATTTATATTCAGTCCTTTCCCCA
Organism: Avahi laniger; assembly: GCA_963575035.1. NCBI lineage: Eukaryota > Metazoa > Chordata > Mammalia > Primates > Indriidae > Avahi > Avahi laniger. The sequence goes on along the minus strand of CAUYSK010010051.1, from coordinate 3,634 downwards.
TAGAATAAAACTCATGCTACCTTCTTGGTGTTTATTGAACTGCAAATCAGTTCCTTGCCATTGATTTAAAATAACCCTGAAGTTTCTGTGATTTTTTTTTTCTTTTAAAGTAGATCAAAGTCTTTTGTTGCACACCCCTTTTCTCCAGCGGAAGGAGAACAAAAATCTATAGTCCTCAAGTGGCTTGCATACAGCCTCTTAGGACCATGGTAAATTGTACGTGTAATGAAACACCACTGTGCGTGTGTGTGTGTGTGTGTGTGTGTGTAGCAGCATTAGTAGTAATCTTTTTGGTGTAGATTAAAAAAATGTCACCCTAGTTTTCATGGCGTGGAAACTGGTTGCATAGCCTTAGAATTTAGGCCATTTGGAGAGGAGGGGGCTGTACCATTACGACATTATCAGCTTAACACTGTTGTTTAATAATTATACCAAAGTCTGCTTTCCGAAGAGCCCTACTCTGTCCATGAGGTTGGGTGTGCGTGGTCAGGGGGGTCCAGTCTCATAGGCCTGTCTGAGGATTCACACACGGCGGCTGTGCTGCTGACCCCACTCCGTCACCTCACCCTCAGCACCACCATTAAACTCGCATGTGGGAGCACACACGCAGACACTCAATGTCAAGGCTTCTCAGGGATTAGAAGTCTCTACCCTCTGGAAACTCATCTGGTCGCTGGGACTGGAAAATAAAACCTGGTGGTGGTGAGTTGAACCCAGCAAAACCAACGACCCTGTGTGCCTAATGAACTTTAGGGCCACTTTTTCAGATGGATCATTTGTTTGGCAAGTTTGTGGCACCGGTGGTCTCATTGTCCTTTTTATTTCTTACAGTTCTGTGTGCTGAAAGAGTTGGCCAGATGACTAAGACATACAATGACATAGATGCTGTTACTCGGCTTCTCGAGGAGGTGAGTGTCTCAGGGGACGGCAAAAAGATTGTTCGTAATTGATTTTAATCTATTTCGATCAAAGCATACCTTACTGTCTGTTTCAGTGAAGAATCTCAGCAATTGGACCCTCTCAGGGTATAATTTAATGGTTTTATTTTTTGGACTACTAGCTGTGTCGGCTTTTGTCGCTGTAATTTTGTGCTGCAGGTATTTCAGGTTTTTAAAGGAATGTGTTAATGACACAAAATATAGTGGTGTTTAAATACTTGCTAGAATACACAGTTTAAGATTTTAAAAACACTAAAATACATTTTAACAATATATTTTAAATGTCTCTAAAAAATGTCAGAAAAGTGTATCCTCCATTTCTTCTTCCTCAAGTTGGCGGAATATTATGCAGTATCAGCATGTAAATAAGCAAAATAAGCAAGGAAAGAAAAATTTAAGAAAGTTGCTTAGGATTAGGTGCGCTGATTGCATTTTAGAGACTATGGTTTTCTCAACTTGTCAGCATTCTCTCAGGAGTTGAGAATTAAGGTGCTTCAAAGGCCTCTAGACACATGCGTGTGATGTGTGTATCTGCATGCCCAGAGCAGGCCAGAGCACGGCAGGTTCTTAGTTTGTTGAATAAGTGCCCATCCTTACACACCACCCTCACCACCAAACTGGGCTTTAAATAGACAGGTGCCGACTTCTCAACCCGTGTTTCTTCTGCTCTAGAGTCTAGATGAGTTTGGGTCATGTGACTGTTGATTACTGTCTTCCCCAGGAAGAGAGTAGAACAACATGGGAGACACAGAAATCGTTTTTGCTACCGTTTTCGGCCAGTGGGAGGACAAGGTTGGAACACAGGACCTAGGCTGGAGCAGAGGGACCCAGGCTTTTTGGGGGGGCATTTTTTCACCGTATTCATGTCTCCCCTTTCCTGTGTTTCTCCTTCTGCACACCCAGCATTCTCACACCTGCCTTGCAGCCCACTCCTGTCCGATCCCCAGAAGGGGAAATCGGGGATTTTGGGTGTGTGACAGGGTGTCAGGCATTTGGGAGCACAGGCCTTCTGCCTTTGGGTGGTGCTGCAGGTGCAGCCATGTTGATGGCGTCAGCCGCGGGGCAGGCTCGCTTGGCTGGCACCTCTGACTTTTGAAAATGGTTTATTGATGACTCCTTCCTGCTGTGTACACTTCCCCCAACACTGCCACTGCTCTGCAGATCTTACAGAGTGTTTCCGGCATCCGCTTCTCACCCCACGTCCTCATCAAGTCTTCCGAGAGAGGTCCTATATCCACACTTTATTTTTATTCTGAGGCCACCACTCACACTCCTGGAGCCTCAGCAGTGGGATTTTAGCTTCTCTCTGCTCTAATCTTCTTTGCAGCTGCCACCATCCCCAGCCCGCTGTGATCACTGTGCCCTCTCCCTGATGCTCAGCTCTTTGGTGTGGCATTTGAGGCCACCCTCTTGTACATGGCCCTGAATCCTCCTCCTACTCCCCACTGTCACCAGGACCTGCCTCCTGCTCTCCCACCCTTGGACTTGTGTGCTGTTTGAGCACCTCGGTCCTTTCTTGCTTCTGAGTCTTGTCCTTCAGGATCCACCCAGGCAGGACCTTAGAAGCTGGCCCGGCCCGGCCCGGCCCGGCCGCAGGTGGTCTGTACCCTCACTGGGTGCAGGAGTCATCCTGAAGTCCTGTTTGTTTTGTTCATCCTGCTGGATTGGTTAGAAGCTTTTCCAAAGCAGGGACCCTGTTGGATGTTTTGTTTCGTTTTGTTTTTTTGGAGTCAGGGTCCTGCTCTGTTGCTGGAGCTGGAGTACAGTGGTGGCATCATAGCTCACTACAGCCTCCAGCTCCTAGGCTCAAGCAATCCTCCTGCCTCAGCCTCCCTAGTAGCTAGGACTATAGGCATGTGCCACCATGCTGAGCTAATTTTTTAAATTTTTGTATAGATAGGATCTTGCTATGTTGCTCAGACTAGTCTTGAAATCCTGATCTCAAGCGATCCTCCCCCCTCAGCCTCCCAAATTGCTGGGATTACAGGCATGAGCCACCACACGCTGCTGCTGTTGGATAATTTCTTTCTCTTTTTTAACCTTGGAAATAATAGGCCTTTGATAAAATGTTTGCCTTTGTTGTCATGCTTATTATTAGAGGTAAAATTTTCCTGAGAGCTGAGTGTTGTCCACAAGTCATCTCATTAATTCTACAGTAGTTCTCAGAAGTAGATACCACTGTTGCCCCTGTTTTACAATGAAGGACGAAAGATGCCCAAGATTACTTGGCAGCTTTCCAACCCAGGCCCTTAAACACGGACTCTGTTGCATTGGACTGTTGTGTTTACTACTCTGGTTAGTCTTTGTTAATGTGGTTAGTTGCTTCTCAGTGGGACATTTTTTCCTTGAAAACATGAACTGGGTAATGTTTTCTGTGGGAAGCTGCCTGCGTGAGCGTGCACTGCCCGCAGTTCCTGGCTGTGGCTGTGTCTGAGTGCGGGGCGATACCCCGCAGGCCGAGACCCTTCTCTCTGCTTGTAGTGCAAGGACCATTTCCAAAGGAGCTGAACTCTTGAGCCCTTTATGCAAATACAAGGTATCAAGAAATTCCTTTTTCCGGCTGGGCGTGGTGGCTCACGCCTGTAATCCTAGCACTCTGGGAGGCTGAGGGGGGCGGATTGTTTGAGCTCAGGAGTTCGAAACCAGCCTGAGCAAGAGCGAGACCCCGTCTCTACTAAAAATAGAAAGAAATTAAT
>CAUYSK010010049.1:0-10024 GCA_963575035.1 Avahi laniger | reverse complement strand
AAAGAAATTAATCGGACAACTAAAAATATATAGAAAAAAATTAGCCGGGCATGGTGGCGCATGCCTGTAGTCCCAGCTACTCGGGAGGCTGAGGCAGAAGGATCGCTTGAGCCCAGGAGTGTGAGGTTGCTGTGAGCTAGGATGACGCCACGGCACTCACTCTAGCCAGGGCAACACAGTGAGACTTTGTCTCAAAAAAAAAAAAAAAAGATGGAAAAAAAATAGTCCCACAAGCACCTTAACCCCGTTATATCTAAAACTAAAATGACCATCTTCCCCCCAACCAGCTTTTCCTCCTCGTAAAGATATTTTCAGTAATAACAACATATTCCTACTCCTCTCCGCACTGGAAATCTCGGCCCTGTATCCAACCAGTTAGTCAGTCTAGAAATTCCACCTGCAAAGTCTCTTGAATCTATGCCTTGAGTAAAGGGACTCAGACCACCCTCACTTCTCATAAACCGCCTCCCTGGGCTCCCACTCCGCCCACACATGCAATTCCAGAAATAGCAGGACCCCTGAACTCCCCGACTCCCACCAGCTCCCCTTTCCACTGGCTCTCCCAAGGTCCTGGCTATCGTTTAACAGGAATGCCGGAACAACTTCCACACGCCACACGTCAAATCAAGACAACTTTCTATCTAAATATTCCTGTCTAATTTTGCACACAGCTCTTGTTTCAACTGACAAAGATAATGACTCAGTGTCCATGGTTCTTGATGGAAAACTATCCTGCCAAGTTTTGAGCTTCCCAATAATAGCCGCCTTTAAACTTCTCTTTGAGAAGGGAGCAGTGACCTTCTCTCCTGATCCTTTTCTACAGGCAACAAAGGGCACCCAAAAGACCCCCTAACTGACCAAGGAGCGTTCCAGGAATATCCTGATATATCCCCACAGGATCAGTTAACCACAAGAAAGGGAAATGTATATTACAGCCTTGGGATGTTTTTCCTTGCCTTGTGCAATAATCACTGTTTTCTGGCTTTTCTGCATGCCCATCAGTTTGGGACATAAATTCTGGATTACACTGAAGGCAAAATCTAGACTCAGAAGTAAAGCTTTTCTCTGCACACACAAAAAAAGACGCTTTGGTGAATAGGTTGACCAAAGCAAAAAGAAAAAGAAATAGCTCACTCTCTTTGACATTGATACATCAATCAACTATAAAAGAACTCCACAAATTATACACATGTCCATGCTGCACCACTACCCTCCTGGAGGGGCAGAGTCCATCCATACAAATGTACACACATGTATGTTTAAAATGCAGCCAGATGCTTGCTCAATGCAGGCGCAGAACTGGCCCCCTCCCACATCATAAGACATAGAAGATGTCTGAGCAAAAAGTGAGGATGAATAAAACATCACCCTGGAAAAGCCAACGGTGGATAACTGAATTGGCCTTTCTGCTAGCATTCAGACAGCTTAAACTTGTCTGTTCATTGTTTGTATTTAAAAATTGGCCCGCAGTCATTTCATGCGTAAACCTCCGAAGTCTTACAATGTCCCCTGGACAGAAACTACCAGTCTTCTACTCCTTCAGCACATCCGACCCGGCCAGTCACGGCCACACATCCAGCAGGCACAGTAAATGTCCACGGGCTTCTACCTCCTACCTCTCTACTGATAGGTTTCGCCTCTGTCCCGGGTGCACAGTGAGGCCTCCTTTAAAGCCCAGTCTACCCAGCTTTTACCACTGGGTTAGGGCAGGGGGCACAACACTACCCTCTGCCTACCCAGAGGGGTACCCGGCAGCATGGGTGACCCTTTTTAGAAACTTACCTCAGTGGTTCTCAACCAAGGGTGACCGTGCCCTCTAGGGAACATGTGGCAATATCTGGAGACATTTTTGATTGTCACAACAGCAGGTGGGGGGTGGAGGTGGTGCTAGTCTAGTGGCTAGAAGCCTGTGATACTGCTTCACATTCTACAATGCACAGGTCAGGTCCCCTACAACAAAGAATTATGGGTCCAAAATATCAACAGCCAGATGTTGAGAAACCCTGTCCTAGGTGACACACTGGCCGAGGGAGGTGCACAGACCGCTCAGTTCACTTTTCCTTTCAATAGCCTGACGTCAGTCCAAAAATCCTAACAATTCTGCGCTGCCTGCACTATTTGCAAGGCTGAACAAAACACTCAGAGCCATCACCTGAGTCTTAAAGATGTTGCTCCTGTGACCCACCAGCCCCCACTTTTGTCTCTTCTCAGAAGGGCCCTCCGCAAAAGAGACAGTCTCCCAGCCACCCTCTTGCCGGGATGACCCGATCATTCATGGCATGACAACTGGCAGGCTGGCATCAATGCATCTTCAAATCCTTTGGCAAGGAGGTAGATCTGGCATGACCGGCTCCTCAGTCCTGTCATGTAGACCCAAGAACCAAGTTTTTCTACAGGCTGCAGGCTGCACCCAGGCTGGGACGCTGCACACAAGCTTCTCATCCTTCAGGAACCTGACATCGCTCACCCAAATGTCCCAACACCCAGACCTGCCCCTGCAGCACTCCCCATCACCCAAGGCACATGGGAGAACTGGCCTAGGTATGGCAGTGAGTGGGAATAAGCCAGGGAAGGGCTCAAGTGTAGGGGATTAAGCCCAAACCGCTCGAAAGATCCCCAGTGTTTGGAGAAGTAGGAGGAAGGGCCAAGGAAAAGCAAACGGAGGAAAGGACCAAGAAGGGTCCTCTTTGCCAGGTTCATCCAAAATCCAACAGCTGGTGCCAGCTAAGCAAGTCAAAGTTCTTACACAAACCTGCAACCTGGGACAGTTAGAGCCCTAAGACACAGTGCAAGGAGGTCTGGGAATGAAGAAAAACATTATCATGAGAAAGCCAGACAGGAAAGCTGTACTGGCGACCAAGAGCGCGGGCAGCGGGCACCGGGGCTCCCGGGTTCGTTCTAGGGACCCAAGGCTCTGCACGCGGCCCTCGTCTCCTCCTCGAGGCAGGACCGGCAGGCTGCGGTGGGCATGGGGGTGGGAGACGGCTGCTGAGCCCCCACCCTGCACCTGAGGAGCGCCCATTGCGCCCCGACCCGGCGCTCGCGGCCAGTGAAACTCGCCGAAAGGAAGCCGAGCTGTCACTGGAGGAGAATGCAAGAAGGACCCCGGCGGGGGTTGAGCCCAGCTCTGGCCGCATCCACACGGCGCCCGGGCACGCGGCGGGCAGGCGGGCAGCAGCCTTACCCCGCTGCAGGAAGCTGCGATCCGCGGTCACCTTCGAGACGCCTCCGCGTGCACGCCGCTGCGCAGACGCCCAGCACACGCTCCGGATCTGTTTACCAACTCGCCCGCGCCGTGGGAGGCCCAGCGCTGGCGACCCGCCTCCGGGCTGCTCCCATTGGCTGCGCCGCTGTCGCTGGCAGAACACCGCGCGGCGTGTGGGAGCGTGCTCGGCTCGTGCTCCCGGCCGCCAGCCAATAGAGACCGAGGGCGGAGCGAGGTGAGCCAATGGGAGGCCGCCCTGGTGGGCAGGGCCCCTCCCGTTCTTTCCTTCCCCACCTCCCAGCTGCCTTTTCCCCTCGTTGGACTAGCGGGACTGGAGGCGGCTCTGTGGGGTTGGTTGCTCGCGCGCGCGTGCGTTGAGAACTGGCACTTTGCCGCGGCGAGCAGGTGTGCGTGGCCGCGATGGCCTGCCGTCTGCCAGTCGCTTGCCTGCGGGTGCTCGCCGGGCCTCCGCGCAGGCCTGGACGGGAGGCCGTGGACGGGACAGACAGGGCAGCAGCGGCGCGGAGGCTGTCGCCGCTCTGAGGGCGGGGCGAGGCCTGCTCTTGGCTCCCCTCTGCACAGCGAGGGCCCCTGTCCCAGTTTCCACAAAAAGCACTCAGAGAAGGGAAGGCGCGGTCCCTCCTACGTTATCCGCGGTCTCTTCGGGCCAGTTGTGTTTGCTCTCTGTGGAGCCATCCTCAAACAGGAAGCTCTGCTGCCCGTGCTCCCAAGCTGGGGCGCCCCGGGCGGTGGCGGAGCTCGGGTAAGGGGTGCAAAAATAAGGGGCCCGCGTCGCCTGTCCTCGCCGAGTCTAGGTGGGACCGCAGGTGCGGGACAACCAGCACGCGGGAGGAGGAAGCGCCGCCTCCAGCGAGCAGATTTGCCCCTTCACTCCGCTCCGTATCCAGAGAAATGTTTGAGTCAGGGTCTGCCGGGCGGTTTCCACTCCGGTGATTCCCGAATACTGATCTGCAGCTCTGTCCGAGGTTGTTAGTGATTCTTGTTGAAAAGAGAAAAGTAAGAACGATTTAGTGAGTTTTTCATAAAATGAAATATTCAAGCCAAAGGACTGTTCTTTATTCTGAGACTTTTTTTTTTTTGGTATGAACATTTAACGTCATTAGGAATTCTTTATTTTAATATTATTACTTCGAAGAATTTAAAGTTAGCTGCCCTATGTTGATGCCTAAAATTGAGGAAGAGGGGTAATTTAAAATTACGAAATCCGGAAGTGAACCTAACTTAACAGTTCCTCACTGATCACTCGGAGCTTGGCTTCCCAGAGGTCTGACCTGACTTGGGGCTGGGGAATCCAGCCGTATTCCCCAAAAAACAGAATTCTAAGTGTGCGTGCTGTGGATGAGCACGGTGGGAACCTCCAAGTCAGAATCCCTTCTTCCTAGGGGCAGGGGAGGGCTTTCTTCGAGGAGAATGGAGGCTTCGCTTTGTGGCTTCTCTGGCTGGGTACGTGTGCGCTGCTGGGCGCTCCTCTCTGCACAGACATTCACGCATCCTCCCCACAGCCCAAATTCTGCCTCCCCATCTTCTCCACACTAAATACAAAGTAAATTTTAAGGGAAAATTACGTTATTTTGACTGAAGTTTCAAGTAACTCAAGCCCCAAAACAGTACAGGGCTAACAACTTGCCTTGATTAAGTCAACTAGTCCCTTTTACTACAGAGGAGAAAAAGCCCAAATCCCAAGGCCTTTCAAGGGTGGCCATTGCTCCCTTCTGCAGCAACTGATCCCTTATACTGCCTCCGTTCCTCCAAGCCCTCCCAGCCTCGTGAACTCCTCCATGGCCCATGGGATAGTAAAGTCCCTGGTTCATCCCTTCCTGTATCTTACAAACCCTCTACCCTGACTTCTGTTGGATGAGGGTGTTGATTGTCATCAGCTCTTACTTCCCCTAAAATTGCTCACCAGTGACCTTCGTGTTGCCAAATCAAGTGGCAAATTAAATTCTCAGCTCTTAAACTATCAGCCACCTTTGACATAATTCCTTCTTTCTTAAGGGTTGCCCTGGGGATTATAATTAACATAACATTCTGGTTTGGATTAATATTAACTTAATTTCAATAATATATGAAAGTTTTGCTCCTATATAGCTCCATTCTTCCTCCTCTTTTATGCCGTTATTGTCATACAAATTACATTTTTATCCATTGTATGCTAATCACCACGGATTTATAATTATCGCATATTTATACTGCCTTTTATATTTACCTATGAGGTTTCCTTTTCCAGTATTCTTTATTTCATGTGAATTTGAGTCACTGCCTAGTGTCCTTTCATTTCAGCCCAAAGGGCACCTTTTATTTCTTACATAGAAGAAATGCATCTGGGGATGTCTTAAATTTCTCATACACACACACACTCACACACATTATTTTATTTTTTTTTTAGAGATGAGGTCTTGCTTTGTCACCCAGGCTAGCTGGAATGTAGTGGTGCAGTGGTGCAATCATAGCTCACTGTGACTTCAAACTCCTGGACTCAAGCGACCCTCTTGGCTTAGCCTCCTGAGTAGCTAAGATTACAGGCACATGCCACCACACGTGGCTAATTTTGTTTTTGTTTTTAGCAGTGAGGTCTTGCTATGTTACCCAGACTAGTCTCAAAATCCTGGCCTCAAACAATCCTCCCACCTCCACCTCCAAAGTGCTAGAATTACAGGCATGAGCCACTATGCCCAGCCTATTTCTGAAGGACAGTTTTGCTGGGTATAGAATGCTTAGTTGGCAGATTTTTTTTATTTCTTCAGCACTTACGTCACAGCCTTCTGGCCCCCACAATTTCTGATGAGAAATCAGATGTTAATTTTATTGAGGATCCTTACACATGGTGAGTTGCTTTTTTCTTGCTGTTTTCAGGATTCTCTCTGTGCCTTTGGCTTTTAATAGTTTGATTATCATGTGTTTAGGTGTGAATCTCTCTGCGCTTATCCTGTTGGCAATTCAGTGTGCTTCTTGGACATGCAGATTAATATTTTTGTCAAAATTAGGAAGTTCTCTGTCATATTTCTTCAAATATTTTTATGTCCCTTTTTCTTTCTTATTCTGGGGCTCCCATGTATGTTAGAATGGTTGATAGATCCCACAGATTTGTGAGGCTCTGTTCATTTTTTCTTCATTCTTTTTTCTTTCTATTCCTCAAACTGAATAATCTCAATTGATCTATTTTCAATTTTGCTTATTCTTTCTCCAGCCTGCTTAAATATGCTGTTGAGACCAACTAGGGCCTTTTTCATTTCAGTGATTGTATTTTTCAACTCCAGGACATCTCTTTGATTATGTTTCACAATTTCTAACTTTTTATTGATATTCCCTATTGTGTAAGACATAATTCTCATACAGTTTTTTGTTCTTTAGACATGGTTTCATTGAGCTCTCTGAATATATTTCAAAGAGCTGATTTAAACTCTTTGCCTAGTTAATCCAATAGCTAGGACATTATCTAAGAATGTTTCCACTGATTGTTTTTTTCCCTATGCATGGTCCATACTTTCCTGTAGCTTTGCATGTCTCATAATTTTTTTGTTGAAAACTGGACATTTTAAATAATATAAGCTGACATCTCTGGAAATCAGATTCTCCTCCCTCCCAGGGATTGTAGTTGTTGCTGCTTGTTATACCTGTTGTTGTTGTTTGTTTGTTTAGTGACTTTTCTAATTTGTAAAGTCTGTACTTTTTGTTTTTTGTGGCCACTTAAGTCTCTGCTCAGCTGAGAAGTCAACTAATGGTAAAACAGCGACATCCTTAAATGTCTGGAACCAATAAATCATTCAGTCTTTGCGAAGGGGCTCTGTATATGTGTTAGAACATGCCTTCAACACTCAGCTGGGCAGTTGACAGCTCTGCCTTAACGTAACTTCCTGTTTGCACAAAGCCTCAAGGTCAGTCAGAGATGTGATCTGAGGACCTTCTCAGGTCTTTCATGGGCATGTGCACAACCCTGGCTGTGCATGGTCTGCTAGAGTCCAAGGACTATGTCGGAGCTTTTCAAAGTCCTTATGGGCATCTTATTCGCCAGGAACTCCTTTTAAGCTTTTTGCCTAGTCTGTTTGCCCCAACTGTTATTCACTGGCTTAGGCAGCTGCAAAGTTAAAACGTGTGTAATTTTTTTGACACATACCCTCTGGGAAAAAGTCTTTTCACAGGAGATGAGTTTAAGTCATGTCAAATACAGACAGCCTAGCAAGTGGGGTCTTTCAGGGAACCACCAGACAGGTAGAATAATGACAGTTCTTTGAGAATGAGCCTTTGATAGATTGCCAGGTCTGTTCTTTTCCCTCAGGGGGCAGCCAGGCTGCTGCAGGAATGCAGACTGTCATTTTTCAAGGGTACCTCATGGCTGGAGAGTAGGGGGTGAGACCAGAGCAGGTAAAAACATCAGAAACCTCACTGTTGTTACTAAGATTAAGCCATTTTTCTTCAGCGAACACTCCAGGTTGCTGCAAGCCTTTGGTTAGTTCGCAGAGTTCTGGAAAAAAAGTTTATTTTGACTATGTTTGACAGTTTTTTCATCATATTTGTGGAGGACAGAATTTTCAGAGGTCTTTATTCTGCCATTTTTGCTGACACCATCCCACCTCATTCTTGAAACAAATGATCTTAATTAGTTCTCTGGACATTCTACTCTCCTGCTTCTCCTAAGAACACGTCATTTCTTCCATTGCTCAGGCCAAAAACCCTGGTGTCCTTCTTGACTCCTCTGTTTCTCTTCCACCTCACATCAGATCTGTGAGCAAATTCTTCCACTCCATCTTCAAAGTACCTCCTGAGTCAGCCAGCTCTGACCTCAGTATCACCACCACCTTGGGCTAAGCCAACATCAGCTATTGTCTGAATCGTTTCAATAGCCAACTAATTGGTCCTCTGTTTCCACACATCTTCCTACAGTGATCCTTTGTTCGTTTTAAAGCAAAAGTCAGATCATATCGTTTCTAAACTCAAACCCCTCTGATGGCTTCGCATCTCACTCAGAATAAAATCCAGAATCCTTCCATTGCTCTACAAGACTCCGTATCATCTTACCTCCAGGTAGCTTTCAGATGTCATTTTCAACTGCTCTCCCCTCCTCATATTACTCCAACCAAAAAGCCTCCTTACAATGTTCTAATATGACAAAAATAGTCACAGCTTGGAGACTTCGCACTGGCTCTTCTCTCTGCCTGGAACGCCCTTGCCTCAGATACCCTCGGGGCTCACTCACGCACTCATGTGGGTCTCTCACAAAATGTCACCTCATTAGAGTCCTTCCCTCCTTATCCTACTGAAGTATGACCCATCCTGTCCCTTTATCCTGTCTCCAGGTGACTCTCTATTCTCTACCTCACTTTACTGTTCCTCCCGGTGTTTTTCATTTCTTGACACATACCTACTTACCAGTTTATTTATCATCGGTCTCTTCCAATTGCAAGTTCCATGAAAGCAAAAACTTTGTTTGGTTCACCCTATATTCCCAGCACTGAGAACAGCCACCAACAAATAGTAAGTGCTCAATAAATACTTACGGTTAAGAACATGGATCCTGGAGCCAGACTGTCTGGGTTAGAATTCCATCTCTGGTACTTATAAACTGTGTGACACTGGGCTAGTTACTTAACCTTTCTGTGCCTCAGTTTCCTCTTCTATAAACTGGGAATAATACTAGGACATATGTTGGATAGGATTGTTGAGGATTAAATGAATTAATATGTGCAAAGTGCTTAAGACTATGCCTATCACACAGTACATGTTATATAATTTTAGTTATTTTTGTTTAATGAATGATAAACCCAACATTGTAATACATATAACGTATTCAATAATATATTAATCCATTTTTGCCCAGATACAACAGCCCACGCCTGTAATCCCAGCACTTTGGGAGGCTGAAGTGGGAGGATTGCTTGAGTCCAGGAGTTCGAGAGCAGCGTGGTCAACATAATGAGACCCTGTCTCCACAAAAAACTTTAAAAAATCAGCCATCCATGGTGGTGCTCACATTTGGTCCCAGGTACTCAGGAGGTTGAGGCAGGAGAATCTCTTGAGCCCAGGAGTTCGAGGTTGCAGTGAGCTATGATCACACCACTGCACTGCTGCCTCGGCAACATAGTGAGACCCTGTCTCTTCAAAAAATAGAAAAATTAGCCAGGTATAGTGGTGCGTGCCTATAGTTCCAGCTACTTGGAAGGCAGAGGCAGGAGGATCGCTTGAGCCCAGGCATTCAAGGCTGCAGTGAGCTATGATGAAACCACTACACTCCAACCTGGGTGACAGAGTAAGACTCTGTCTCTTAAAAAAAATTATTTTAAAATCTATTTTTACTATATTTTTACCATATTTATATCTGAAGATGATTTATAAATTTTAAAATGAAAAACTTAAAAAGGACATTTTCTGCAATTTCATCTAGTTTATGCTATTGTAATACAAGTACTTTTAGATCACTTGATGTTACTGACCCATACATACTAGGTATATATGTGAAATTCTCACATTTTGCACACCAAAATCAACTACTTCACTTTAGTAATTTTATCTTTTATTTCTAAATAAAAGTCAAAGTAGCCGGGCGCGGTGGCTCACGCCTGTAATCCTAGCACTCTGGGAGGCCAAGGCAAGCGGATTGTTTGAGCTCAGGAGTTCGAGACCAGCCTGAGCAAGAGCGAGACCCCATCTCTACTAAAAATAGAAAGGAATTAATTGGACAGCTAAAAATATATAGAAAAAATTAGCCGGGCATGGTGGTGCATGCCTGTAGTCCCAGCTACTCAGGAGGCTGAGGCAGGAGGATCGCTTGAGCCCAGGAGTCTGAGGTTGCTGTGAGCTAGG
>CAUYSK010010048.1:0-42307 GCA_963575035.1 Avahi laniger | reverse complement strand
TGGCCATATGTATGTATATAGCCATCCCTCAGTATCAATGGGGGATTAGTTTCAGAAGTTTCCATGGATACCAAAGTCTATGGATGCTCACGTCTCTTACATAAAATGGCACAGTATTTGCATATAACCTACGTACACCCTCCCATATACTTGAAATCATCTCTAGATTACTTACATCTAATACAAAGTAAAATATTACGTAAATAGTTGCTATACTGTATTATTTGACAACGACAAATAATAATGACAAGAAAAATGTCTGTACATGTTCAGTACAGATATATTTTTTTCAAATATTTTCAATCTGAACTTGATTGAATCCACAGAAGTGGAACCCACAATATGGAGGGCCAACTGTATATGTATAGCTATGTTAGAATTTATTTAGTAATATGGTTATACCTTGTGTAACATGATGATTAAAAAAGAAGAAAAAGGAAGGAAAGAATGTAACTGTTTCTCAGTACACCTCTGTAGATTTTGTTGTTGTACTTGTTATTACTATTGAATAACCTTCTTTTTCTCTTCTCTAAAATAATCTATCAGAATATGAATAAAACAGCTCAGTGTGGAGGATTACTGAGCTTCAAAAATTATTTCAAATAGCTATCCTTTCAGCATTGAACACATTTGAGAGGAAATGAATTTGTCAAGCTTGAGTGGGAAAAAGAAAAACCATAAGAATGTTAGAAAACATGGGTAAAATTATCCATAATCTTGAAATAAAAAAAGCCTTGCTAAGTAGAATACAAAAATGAGGAAGCTATAAAGAAAAAGATCAATTATATTTTTATAATATAGAAGATGTGCCTCTAGTGTTTATTATTACTTAATTTTTCATAAATTTATACAATATTTAGGAGTTTCCAAAATACATTAACTGAATCAGCTCAATTTTTTTCAACTGAAATACTTAATTACCATCCTAAACCAATCTCTTCCCTCACAAACAGCACAAAGAATTCTTTGCTGGGGTTAGTTACCAAATCTATTTCATAGAATTGATTGCTACTATAGAATGGAAAAAGGGAAACGCTGAAGCAAAGCAAGAGATGAAGAAATGAGAGAGTTTTCTAACTCCATCTTCTTTGAATTATTTTTTAATCCACATTCAGTTAACAATTACATATTGTTTGCATTAAGTCCCCCTTAGACGAGGCATACTCACATTGAGTGAGATATAAGCCTACAAACATTACAAACCCAAATAAACTATTTTGAAACTATTTTGAAATACCTCTGTTTCCCTTTATTATTGCAGAGACTGATTCTAAAGACAGTGAGAGAATACAGTAACAAGAATAAAGTAGGCTATTCTACTAACTTCCCTTTGTTTTGACTTTAGCATAATTTTACATCCCGTAATTTTTTGTGGACCTGCAAATTATTTTTAGTTTGCGCTATCCTACATAAAAGCCTAAGAAACTGATTTCATATTAGTTTCACAGAAAACCACTCATGGTTTTCACTCTATCCTCTTCTTTTTTTCTTTCTTTTTGCTACTTTTTTACCTGACAAATTTCACTGACCATGATATTTTCAGAGTCTAATCTGAGTTAAAAGTCATAATTTTATTTTTTTAATTTCAGAAGAAAGAAAATTTAGGTAACAGTAAGGAAAAGGAAATCTAGCATATTATGCAATCACTATAGGTGGGAAGGTGATGTTAGATACTTTAACCTGACTTATCTCTTTTAGTTTTCATAAAAATCCTACAATGTAGTTGTTATCATCTACATTATTTTGGAGGAGTAAAATAAGGCTCAGTTTAGTGAAGTAGTGGCTAGGAACTGACAGACTGACTTTTGAACACTGGTTTACATAGTTCCAAGGAAAGATAACATAAGGGAACAAAGAGAAAAAGAGGAAGAGAGAAAATGAAGAGATCCTAGGATTAGAATGTAAAAGTCTACCGTTCAAATGTTTTATTACTTCATTAAAATGTTTTCTTGTCTGTAAAAAAAAAGATGATAACACAGCCTAATGTACAAAGTTGTTATGAGTCTCAAATAAGGGAATGTTTGTGAAAAATCACTTTGTAAACTGAAAAACACCATACAAATTTTTTGTATAGTATTTATCATAATGAGGCCCCTGTAAGGACAAAAAACATCACTTGATAAGGGAATTACAGTGCTACAGAAAACCCACAGAGAGAAACACAGATGATAACACAGATGGTTTATAACAACATAATAGATGAAACAACAGAAGAAAACATCTTACTAAATTACAGTAAAGTATTGATGCAATTCTGAGAATACATTTATCTCTGACTCTTTAGTTTCCAGTATTGATGATGGAAATGATAAAACATCCACTAGTTTAATTTTAAAGTGGAGAAAAAATCTAGGAAAGCTTAAGTGAAAACAGAAAGTCATGAAAGCTGTCAGATAGAAAATATAATAATCTAGCGATGGAAATATTTTCAAGTTTGGGTATCAAAATACGTACCGGGTAACATATTTCAGAGTCATGATTGTTGAAATAAAGAAACTATTTTGTAGATAGTTCAAAATCATCTTACCTTCAGAAGTTAACCTATAGAACCAGTATCAAGTAATAGTCCATATATTAAAGATGGAATGGATACACTGTCATTTGTCGAAGCATACATCAGCTATATAGCAAGGCTAAGCAAAAGTAATACACACAAATCAAACTTCATTGGTCTTTTGAAAATGCAAGGTGATAAACTATACAAGGAAAGTACAATTGTTTTTATAAAGGGACAGAAAAAAATACCATATTTCTGGGTAGAAATAGTTGATTCCTGAAATTATCTTGTGCAAAATATGTACCCTTTACAGAAAGAGAACATTAATGAAGGCTGTTGTGAATTTTAAGAATTACACTGTCAGGGTCTACTGAAGTAGAAGACAGAGACAGAGTGAAAATTGGTCATGGAAATAATGAAAGCTCAAACTAAACAAAACATAAAACTTAAATAGAAAAATGTGCCAATCTGGGGTAAAAGGAAGGGTTAACACAGACAAGGAAAGATTGAATTATAAAAAGCTCTTACTATTCTGAAATTCATATGTGCTTTATAAATCTCTTTTCCAAAAAGGATGAAAACCTATCTTACCAGTTAAATCCACTGAACTCTGAATGATCATTCTCTAATTAGAAATGAAACATTTGGGAAAACATGTTCTAAAGGTCATAAGGCCTGTATCGTCAATTATCTTGGAGAAATTGCTATTTGCATAGGTGTCTTCTTACAGTCTCTTTGAAGGTGTAAGAAAGAAACTGACTAATATGCTCCATACCCACATCCAGACAGGAAATCTAAAATTCACCTTTGATCAAAATACGTGCATAAAGTAACTTTAAGGTTTTAAAATATCTTGACTATTTGGTTTTATTATTAAAATCTACATAAAATGTTTGGGCTTTTTCTCATACTCTATGCTTATTATTTCAAATATGTATGTCTTAGGTATTCTAGGCATAAGTATCAGGTTCTTCGTGTTCCTCAGTTTGTTCATCCATCAAATAGGGATAATAATAATACCAGAGAATAGTTACATGAAATATTAGTGTTATAGAATAGTTGTGAGAATTAAATATAATAAGTGAATAGGTAAAAACTGTTGGTACTTGGTAGGCACTTAATAAATTTTGATCACAAAACATGGCATCACAAAATTATTTTATAAGATAACTTGAAATAGCAAAGTCTTATGCCAAGTACTCCAGTATATGCACATACATATATATACGCATACACAAATTACTTGAAAGCCCCAAATATTCAGGCCTCTGTGGGCAAATAAACAAATAGCTCTTCCCAGTATTTCTGGGCATACCTACGAGAAAGAGAGGTACCTTCACATACCTAGTTATTTGTCACGGCTCCCTCTGAACAGTTGTTCCAGTTCTGCAGCCATCATTGCTTCCTCCCTGCTCCCTGATCCTTTCTTCCCTGCTTTGCCTCAAGTAAGAACAGAGCCCTTCTCTTCATACTCTGAGGCAAAATTGTTATAATACTGTTGTAATCGCAGCAAGTTTAAAGAAACGGTTGAGAAAAAGGAAAAATAAACAAACAGAACAAAGATACAAAATGTTTAAAACTGGTCATCAAACCTCACTACTCCTGAAGAGGCTTTAACCAGGCCATCTCGGCTGCAAGGAAAATTGGTAGTCTCTCCAACCCTGCCTGCTGCCACACGGTTCTGTCCTTGCAGAGGCTTTCGCATACCTATTCACTTCCTAGAGTCCTCCAGAGGACCTCCCCTCCTCAAATTATATCTCTCTCGAGCAGCTAGGAAGCAAATTAAAAAAAATCACCATACTTCATGATGCGAAAGAGTTTACCTTCATTGTGATTTAACCCTTGTTCCCAACAAGCCTGAGGGGCCTCCATTCACAATTAAAAAATGTCTTCCTAAACAAAAATTTCATTTTCTGTCACTCTACAGAATATAAAAACATCTGAAGCTTACAATATAACATAGTTATCCAACTGTAAATATAGCTATAAATACAGGTACTTGACTAAAAATATGTTACCATTTATCTTCACTAAGCACATGGTATAATGGATACATTAGCATGTGAGTGATGACTTCATTTACATCTGTCAGGCTTGACTGTGTAGCGACCAAAGTAAGGAATCTGGAATCAGAAGGCCTGAAGTATAACTAGGCTTCTCCATTACTAGCTGTGTAAACTTGACTAACTCACTTAATCTGCCTGAGGCTTATTTTGAGTCTCCATAAAACGAAGATAAAAATCATTGCCTTTTCTACAGTTTTTGTAAGGAAAAAAACAAGAAAATATTGTATAGTATGTTGAAACTTAAATGCATTTTGCAGTTATAAATTATTAGCAGTAGTAGTCACATTAGCACACATTAGACCTTAATTCCATTTCACGTTTCAACTCATCGGCTTATATTCAAAATCATATATACATAATCAGCCTTTGGTACAATTATTAAGAATGAATTAAGAATGATGGCTGCAACAGAAATTACACACAGACACATACAAAATCAGCTTCTACTTCATTGTGAATTTAGTCTTTCAGAGATAGCTTAAATTCTAATCAAAAGCAAGTACGGAAAGATTTAAATTCAAAACAACACTTAGTACACTGTTAATAGGAAAAAATAAGAGTTGCCACAGAAATAGATAATGTAGCAAATGTCAGCAGCTTCCATATACAATACTTACATAATTTTACTATTTGTCACTACTTCGGTATATCTTAATGAGACCCCTTGGGAAGCAAAGATAAGGTGATCCCCAGGAACGGTGAAATGGAAAGTGAAGCTGGCATGAGAAGGACTCAGAAATACGTAGCACACATTCTTCCTCCCCACCCTCGCCAACAATGGATTTCCCCCAGTTTCCTAAGACAACAGTTGTTTTTCTCTTTGCCAGTTAACTCCTTTATTCCACTGGGGAGATGGGAAGAAAGTGGCTGCTATTATCCCAGTCTTCCCTGTGAATGTCTGGTGGGGTTATGGAGGAAAAGCCTACCATAAGATGTACCTCTACATCTACAATCTCCAGTGTGTCCCCATTTTCACACTAGCCCACATTCAGCCTTTAGCAATTTATTAAAATTTTTAGCTGAATCTTCTTAATGGTTACATGACATCTGGTGGTATCTGCCAGAGGAAAATAAATGATGGTATCATCCTTACTGCAGGTGCCTGTCTCTTCCCAGATTTGGGGTTGATTTGTTATCCTACAACCTCAATTTCCTGGTGGATTTTTTAAAAGGTGTGAATATGCAGTTTGTCTAGCCTTTTCCTTATGATAAGGATGGGAAAGACACTCTTTGCGGTCCTCTGCATTTTTGACCTTAAACCAGAAGTTAGATAATTCACTCTGGAATTTCTCAATACTAAAATTAAGAAGTTGAGGTTATCTGCTAGGAGTAATAAAAATGATAAGGGTTTGGTGAGAATGGTGATTGGATTCACTGATAATTCCATGCCTTTAAATATTTGTAGTGCGGGAGTGAAGCAAGATGGCATACCAGAGACACCACCAGCCAAAGTATCTCTGTAAGAAGGAGAAGTTTCAGATGAAAGAGAAAAAATAAACAAACATTGACTGGATGAAGGTCAAAAGGAAGGGTGCCTGAACCCATAGGAGACTCCACAGGAAGAGGCTGCAGAGCAGAACTGGAAGGAGAAAGGAATTGGCAGGGATTAAGCCCTGAGAGACTTGGAGACCAGCAAGAAGGGTAGGTGGAGCAATTAAAATCCCCCTCCCTTGCATCTAGGACTGTTGGGGGGCTCCTGAGCTGCTGCAGAGATCCCCTTCTGGCATCAGCCAAGAGACTGCTGCCACCAGTGAGTGGAGAGCTTCTTGTGGACAGAGGACCAGGCTCCAAGACCCCCTGGGGTGCCTCCCGCCCCACAGACCCAAGGCGGACAGTAGGTACCATATTGCTTCTCTCCTACCGGGTACTTCTGTCCTCCCCAGGGGGGAGGTCTCTACCTCTCACATTCCATCTTGCTCATTCCTACACAGATTTTTCCCAACTCCAGCCCAGACTGTAGGAGCCACAGGGGTCCAGTGAGTCCCAGGTGACTTGCATGACTCCAGAGCCAGGTTATTCTGGGCAGACTGCCTCTCGGAGAGAAAGTTAGAGAAAACCAGTGTGTGGACTTTCCTCCACGTAGACTTATTCACTCCCTCCCCTCCCCCACTCACATTGCTATGAGAGAAAATTGAGCCACCACACAGAGACTTCCACAGAGAACGGACCTAAGACCTTTCCTTGTGGTGTCCTGCAGTAGACTGAGGGGAGCTCCCTTCCTCCTGGTTTTCATGGTGCTGATTTCCCAGCAACTCCAGCACAGCAGGGCAAATCCTGAGGCAGAAGCACATTGAACTAGCTTGGGCACGCTGTAGGTAACCTGGGACCAGCATCCTTCTCCCTTGCATAGTCAGAGATTGATTTCCAGGGCACGGAGGATGAGCCCACAGGCCGGATCTCATACACCCAGATCGCAATCACATTCCCTGGGAGCACAGAGGGGATATTTGTGAATTAGTCTTAAGAGGTGTGGGTGTCTACTGGGGCAGATCAGAGGGGATAGCATAGTGGGGGTACTAGCTGTGGCTTGCTTATGGGGCACCCCTCCTCCCATGGAAATGCCATGGTCCCAGCTCAGACTGGGATTTTGGGGCATTAGAGTGCTTCTCCTGAGGAATTAGAGCTGGCAACAGGACCCAAAAACAACATTGCAGCTTGTTCCTTTCATCAAGTGCCACCTACTGACAGGGAGGTCAATCTGCATGCCTTTTTATTGCATTTACTGACACATCATACAGGGTGTGGTTGATTCTCACCCACAAGCATTACCTACAGCTCAGAGATTAAACTGGGTGTGCCATTATCTAAACAAAAGAAAATCCAAAAGTAAGAAGCAAGAGCTGCTCCAAATGAGAAGGAATCAGTGAAAAGAACTCCAAAAGTATGAAGAATCAAAGCAAAAGGACACCCCCAAGAGGGAGCAGCAGCTCTCTAGCAGTGGATACCAACCAAAATCAGGATATTGAAATGACAGATGAAGAATTATGAACATGGATTGTAAGGAAGCTCAATGAAATGCAAGATAAAATGGAAACCCAACACAAAGAAAGGACAAAAACAATGCTAGAAATCAATGAAAATTCACAAAAGAAATTGAAATATTGAAGAAACATCAAGCAGAACTTCTAGAAATAAAATATTCACTAAAGGAATTACAAAACAAAGTGGAAAAACTTAAGAAAAGGTTAGATCAGTCAGAAGAAAGAACTTGAGAGCTTGAAAATAAACAAATCAGTCACAGAGAGCAGAAAAATAAGAGGAACAAGCAAAGCCTACAAGAAATATGGGATTCTGTAAAGAGACCTCACATAAGAATCACAGACATCCCTGAGGATGAAGAAGAAAATACTCAAGAGTTAAATAATTTATTTGAGGGAATAATTGAGGAAAATTTCCCTGGCCTTGGTAGAAATCTAGATATCCAGGTACAAGAAGCTAAAAGGACTCCTGAGAGATTACTCACAAAGAGGTAAACACCATGACACACAGTCATCAGACTAGAAAAAACAAACATGAAAGAGGCCCTCCTATAAGCCTTAAGGTGAAAGCAGCAGGTAACTTACAAAGGAAAACCCAACAGACTAACTGCTGACTTCTCAACTGAGACCTTACAACCCAAAAGGGATTGGGGCCCCATTCTCAGTCTTCTCAAACAGAATAATACCCAGCCTAGAATTTTGTGTCCTGCAAAACTAAGTTTCATTAATGAGAGGGAAATAAAGTCTTTCTCAGACAAACCAACACTGAGGGAATTCGCCAAGATAAGACTTGCCCTACAAGAAGTACTCAGAACTGCATTATTCATGAATTAGCACAACAGACATTCCCCAGTGTAAAATCACCCAAAAGCTAAGGTCAAAGGTCAGCTGCCATAATCGCACAAGAGATAAAACAAAGCAACAATGTTCTACTCAACCAGATGAAATCCACCACACTTATCAATTCTTTCAATAAATGTGAATGGCTTGAACTGCTCACTGAAGAGACACAGGCTGGCCAGATGGATAAATATACCCAAGCCAAGTAGTTGCTATCATCAGGAAACACATCTAACCCACAAGGACACACTCAAACTCAAGGTGAAGGAGTAGAAAACAATATTCCACACAAATGGAAATCAAAAGAAAGCTGGTGTAGCAGTTCTTATATCAGATAACTTCATCTTCAAATCAACAAAAGTAATGAAAGACAAAGATGGTCATTATAAATGGTAAAGGGAACAATTCAACAAGAAGACATAACAATTTCAAATATTTATGCACCTAACACAGGTGTACCCAGATTCATAAAGCAAATCCTACTTGATCTAAGCAAAAGGATAAACAGCAGCACCATAATAACCAGGGACTTCAACATCCCTCTGACAGAATAGGACAGATCCTTCAAACAGAAAATAAACAAAGAAACAATGGACTTAAACAGAACTCTAGAATAAATGGGCCTAATAGACATTTACAGAATATTCTACCCCAAAACCACTGAATGTACATTCTTCTCATCAGTTAAAAGGACATTCGCTAAGATTGACCACATCCTAAGGCACAAAACATATCTCAACAAATTTAAAAATTAGAAATTATACCATACATCTTCTTAGACCACAGTGGAATAAAATTAGAAATCAACTCCAATAGAAATACTCACCTCTACAAAAAGTCAGAAAACTAAACAACCTACTGTTAATGATAGTCAGGACAAGGAGAAAATTAAGATAAAAATCAAAACACTCTTTGAAATAAATGATAAAGGGGACAGAGTTTATCAAAATCTGTGGGACACAGCTAAAGCAGTACTGAGAGGAAATTCACAGCCATAAATGTCTACATCCAAAAGACAGACAAATCAAGAATTTAATGAATTGTCTCAAAGAACTGGAAAAGGATGAGCAAACCAATCACAAATCCAGCAGAAGAAAAGAAATACCCAACACCAGAGTAGAACTAAATGAATTCGATAACAAAAGAACTACATGGAAGATTAATGAAACAAAAAGTTGGTTCTTTGAAAAGATAAATGAAATTGACATGTCTCTTGCTAGAATAACCAGAAACAGAAAAAAAAGGATTCTAATAAGCTCAATCAGGAATGAAAAAGGAGAAATTACAACTGATGCTACAATTGAAATACAAAATATCATCTATGAATAAAAATCTCTATGCACATCAACTTGAAAATGTGGAGGAAATGGAAAAATTCTTAAAAACACACAGCCTCCTAAGGCTCAATCAGGAAGAAATAGAATTCATGAACAGATCAATATCAAGTACCAAAATTGAAGCAGCAATAAAAACATTTTTAAAAATAAAAGTCCCAGACCAGATGGTTTCACACCTGAATTTTACCAGACCTACAAAGAAAAACTGGTGCCTATCCTTCAGAAATTATTCCACGACATCAAGAAGGAAGAAATCCTCCCTAACACCTTTTAAGCCAACATCACCTTGATATCAAAGCCAGAAAATGACTGAACAAAAAAGAAAACTACAGACCAATATCCCTTATGAATATAGATTTAAAAATTCTCGTTGAAATCCTAGCAAATCGAATTCAGCTGCTCATCAAAAAAATAATCCATCACAGCCAAGTGGGTTTCATCCCAGAGATTCAGGGATGGTTCAACATATGCAAATCTATAAATGAAATTCACCACATAAAGAGAAGCAAAAACAAAGACCATATGATCCTCCCAGTGGATGGAGAAAAAGCATTCCATGAAATTTAGCACCATTTCAATATGAGAATGCTTAACAAAATAGGCATTGACGGGATTTACCTTGAAATGATAAAAGCCATATACAACAAACCCACAGCCAACATCATACTAAATGGGGAAAAATTGAAAGCATTCTTGCTTAGAACTGGAACCAGACAAGGTTGCCATCTATCACCATTTCTATTCAACATAGAGCTGGAAATCCTTGCCAGAGGAATCAGACAAGAGAAGGAAATCAAGGGCATCCAAATGGGGACAGAAGAGGTCAAATTATTGCTTTTTGCCAACAATATGATCTTATATATAGAAAACCCCAAACATTCTGCCAAGAGACTCCTGGAATGGATAAATAAATTTAGCAAAATCTCAGGCTACAAAAATCCATGCACACAAATCAGTAGCTTTCATACACACCAAAAACAGTAAAACTGAGAACAAAGTCAAAGACTCAATATCTTTCATAATAGCAACAAAGAAAATAAAATACCCAGGAATATATTTAACTAAGGAGGTAAAAGATCTCTACAGGAGAACTACAAAACACTGAGGAATGAAATAGCAAAGGATATAAACGTGTAGAAAACCATACCATGCTCATGGGTCACCATAATCAATGTTGTTAAAATTTCTATACTACTCTAAGTGATCTACAGATTCAATGCAATCCCTACTAAAATACAACATCATTTCACAGATCTAGAAAAAATAATTCTATGCTTCGTATGGAACCAGAGAAGATCCCCTATAGCAAAAGCAACCTTAAGCAAAAAGAACAAATTGGGAGGCAACAATTCACCAGACCTCAACCTATACTACAAGGCTATAGTAACTAAAACAGTATGGTACTGGCACAAGAACAGAGACATAGACCAATAAAACGGGACAAAGAACCCATATATTAAAGGATCCTCATATAGCCATCTGATCTTTGTCAAAGCAGACATAAACATGTACTGGAGAAAAGAATCCCTGTTCAATAAATGGTGCTGGGAAAATTGGATAGCTACATGTAGAAGACTGAAACAAGATCTACACCTTTCACCTCTCACAAATATCAACCCATGATGGATGACAGACTTAAACCTAAGGTATGAAACCATGAAAATTCTACAAGAAAATGTTGGAAAGACTCTTATAGGCATTGGCCTAGGCAAACAATTTATGAAGAAGAGCCCAAAGCAATCACAGCAACAACAAAAATAAATAAATGGGACCTGATTAAATTAAAAAGTTTCTGCACAAGGAAACTATCATGAAAACAGACAACCTACAGAATGGGAGGAAATATTTGCATGCTATACAGCCAACAAAGTGCTGATAACTAGAATCTATATAGAACTCAGGAAAATCAGCAAGACGAAATCAAACCACCTCATTAAAAAGCGAGCAAAGGACATGAACAGAAGTTTTTCAAAAGAAGACACACTAATGGCCAAGAAACATATGACAAAAATGCCCAACATCTCTAATCATCAGGGAAATGCAAATCAAAACCACAATGAGATATCACTTAACTCCAGTGAGAATGGCCTTCATCAAAAAGTCCCAAAATAATAAATGTCGGTGTGGATGCAGAGAAATAGGAACACTCACACACTGCTGGTGGGACTGTAAACTAGTACACCCTCTATAGAGAGTAGTACGGAGATACTTCAAAGAGCTATAAGTAGAACTACCATTTGATCCAGCAATCTCACTACTGGGCATCTACCCAAAAGAACAAAAGACATTCTATATTGAAGACATCTGCACTCAAATGTTTGTAGCAACACAATTCACAATTGTAAAGATATGGAAACAACCCAAGTGCCCATCAATACATGAGTGGATTAATAAAATGTGGCATATGTATACTATGGAATATTACTCAGTCATTAAAAAATGGTGAGCTACCTATTGTATTATCCCAGATGGAGCTGGAGCCCATTTTCCTAACTGAAGTATCACAAGAATAGAAAAACATCATATGTACTCACCATTAAATTGGTACTAATGGATCAACACTAACGTGCACATATGGGAAATAACATAGTATGTCAGGCAGGTGGGAAGGCAGATGAGGGGATTCGTAAATTCACACCTAATGGATGTAGGGTGTACTGTTTGGGAGATAGGCACTCTGAAGCTCTGACTCAGGCAGTGCAAAGGCAATTTATGTAACCAAAGCATTTTTACCCCTGTAATACTATATATTTATTTCTCTGCATAATGTCATAGAAGGAGGTCTTGTTGTGGGCAGAATTGTATCTTTGTAAATTATTATGTTTACTTGCACCTGGAGTGAGGGGTTTCTCCTGGGTCTCCTGGACTAAAGAGCCTGGACACCAGGTAGGATACAAGAAAAACAGGCATTGCACTGTGGGAAAATAAGGAAAACAACAGGGAGTAGGTCAGTAACTTAAGAAAAAGGACTTGGTAGTAGGTTTGTTCTGTAAGGCCAGAACTGATCATGTCTTATATTTGATCTTAAAAGTTATCTTTCTGTATTGTGGTTTCCTTCCATTACATCCAGGTCAGTCAACATATATTGCAGGTAACAGCCTGGAATTGGCTATAATTCAGGGAAGTGAGGGAGGAACCACACTGTCAACTTAACATAGCAGTTCAGAGGTCTCTGCATCAATGCAGGGAAGACAGGTTTAATGTGATCTCAGGTGAACTGCAGGGGTCAAAATGGTGGTTATCAGCAGAGAGTTGGTCAAAGCTGCTGTCACTGGAACATAAAGCAAAAGGATTCAGATTCCTTCAAAGCAAAGCCACTTAAAATACTACAACTCTCATCAGCAACATGTAGGGGTAAAGTTAGAGGATTAATGTTTAAAGCAGCAAAAATTTTACATAATTAATTCTTCCATTTCCCAGTAAACTAAAGATATTTTCAATTTCATCCATTCTTAGAGGCAATAAATGTCCAATAAACAGAGGCAGTGATTTTGCATAGTTGCCTGAGATTCAGTGAGCTCAATTCATTAATCAGGATCCTGTTTATTCTTTGAGCGGAAAGGATAGTCATTTGTTAGATTAAGAAGAAACTATACTTTGACTGCAAGTGTTGTAATATAAAAAAAATGTTATTGAGTCTGTTCTGAGAAATACAAACTCTTGGAAATACACAGTCACAGTCTTAGAGTTGAAAGAAAACTTCCTATTCACAGAGGCTCAGTTCATTTTACACACGAGTAAAATAGATAGCAACAAGGTAATTCACTCAAGGTCACATATCGGTAAGAATTGGTGAAATTAAGACACAGGACAATTTAATGAATGATGTGTGTTACCCTAATGAAAGTCTTCAACTTCAGTTTCAGATGTCAATTAACATATTGGCAATCTTCCTATTTTATATCTATATACATGCATATTATATACACATTTATAAAGATAATAGTGAGAAGTTAAAAATTATAAACTAAAATATTCAAGTTTTTTATAATTCACCGTATGGTCTTGACAACAATACAGATTTAAAGAACCATAAAGACTTGATCGGATCTTGGGAAGATCCTACTATAAGACCATTTCATAATTTCCTCAAAAAACTCTGTCCTGATGTTAGAAAATCCTGTCAGAAGGTTTTAACTTTCAGCTATTCTAAGTCATTTTTGTCAATATCTAATTCCAGTTTTTTGTTGTCATTTTTGATTCTCCCTTATTGTTTTAGGAGGTTTTCAGCATTGTTTCAAAAAATAAAAATATACAAATGCTTTCTGAATAGACAACACTACCCATTCAAGGATATGGTCTTCTTTGACTACTCTGCCAATTATTTCATTTAATTTAGGTGAGGAAATACATGTTCTGAATCCCTGTGCAAGCAATCATAAAGACAAAAACAATTGGAATCTTTTACTTTTTCAGTCCTTATATACACATATACTGGAGATTTTTTCTCAAAATCTCTTATTTTTGAATATTCCTTTAGAGGCTATTGTTTCAGAGCAAAGTCTAGATTTCTTTTGGTTTTATTCATATTATATTGAAATGGAACTCCACTGGCAAATTCATGCTGATGTTGTGTAATGGCCTCTTCTATAATAGAAAAATAAAAGTTAGACATTTAATAATATTTTAAAGTACATGCAATGAGCAGAAGAAGGACCTTTAAAGTTTATTGTTTCTTGTTTTAAATGAGTTCATAGAAAAGATTGCTTTTATTGTGGCACTGGTGTTATCATTTGTTTTCAATAGTTTTAACATATTTGGTTTTTGATGTTTAGTAAGCCAGATTCTCTGCAAAGCATAAATCCCCACACAGAGGTAAATTGGTGGTGTGTTAACTCTCTGAACCTCTGGGGTACCATTTGGTGTGCAGCCCCATGGGATATAACTGTTAGAGTGTAGTCAAATAGTTGGCGAGGGCTTAATAAATATCATTGACCATATTAAATTTGGGATATTGAAGGCTATAAGCACAGCCAAATTCTTAACACAAAAGCAATATTGCCAAAATAGAAGTCCAGACTGACACAATAGGAAGAATGGGGGTAAGAGAATATGATCATAAAAATTATAAGCTAAATGTCTTATTCCCCATTTTTGTGCTATAAATGTGGCTGTACCCCCCACCTCCATGTGTGTAAGTATATGACACAACCTAGGTGATAGAAAGAACTGGAAAGAAGGTCAGGGTGGCTCTAACTACATAACGATCAATCATTCTTAGACTTGGCATCATGGCTTTTAATTTACACAACTTATTGAAGCTTGTAAACTGACTTTTTTTAATAACAAAATGTAAAGCTTTTTAATTTTTAATAATAAAAATTAGGCTGATTTTATTGTTAATATGTTTATTAATGGATCCATTTCATTTTAAAAAATCTTTAACACTAAAGGATTTGGTATAGAAGTTTATCATACAATTGAATATTATATAACTATTTTTATTTTCTTATATTTGGTTGGTTTGGGTTGGGGTTTTTGTTTTGTTTGCTTTTACTTTGATTTGTGCTTTCCATACTGGGTACCCAATGTGAAGTTTTCATTTTACTGCTTGAAGCAATCATAGTAAATATGGAAAGCATGCAATAATAAACCTAATTATTTATGGTTCTTTTACCCCCATCTCTTCTACAAGACATAGAGGCATAAACACAAAGCTAGGATTGTAACTCAGGACCCGAGGGACCATTGCTGTACTGCCCTTGATGGCACTGATCATGGGAAGCAATGCAAACATATTGATAGTTTTAATTGAAGTCCTTTTTTAGCCTTCAAAACACTTGCTTATACGCAGCCATCACAATAGTAAAAAAATAATAATGAACCAAATTCTTACAATAGAGAATTGGCTTTAGTTAAAAATAAGGCTTTATGAGTAAACTTTTTTCCTGAAGCAAAATACAACTAATAGAAAACTATATCAAATTATTATGCTTTTCTTCAAGATTTCACCTCGTGTTAAAGAGAGGCTGTCCATAAGAATCTTTCTTTAACATTCATCATCCATTCAACAAGATTCCTCTACATTTTTATGTATCTTGGAAAACGCAATTATTTTTTGGACATAATCATTCAAAATTCAACTCCATTTTGAAATTGTCCAAAAATGAAATAGCAACCACATCACAATATCACAAAAAGTGGAGGTTTTTCTAAGATGACAATTTAATGATTGGCTTTGGCTGCTAAAACAGTCCTGTGACTTGTGATTGATCTCAAAGCAAATGATTGGTGATCAGTCCCTATTCTTTGAGACCTTTCCTGTCACGCTCACATTCATTTGTACTCTCGGCTATTCTTACGCTAGTGTTGATTATATGAAAAAAATTATCTTTAACCACTCTAAAATAATTTGTTTCTGCAACAATGAGTGTAATTGAAAATTACAGCACATTATTCGCAGCTCAAAATATCTCTACCAAATAGGATACCCACAATGTGATGAAGTACAAGTACATAGAAATTCGAGAGACAAGACTTCAATCTTCCTGTGAAGAAGAATTAAAGATTAAAATGGGATGGACTTGGGTGATCAAATTAGGTTAGGGTGACAGGGTGGTGAAAAAATTTTAATAAATTATAAACATTATAAATTTAGTTGTCAAATATGCTCTAGGAGGGTAGAGTTGACATGTATTTTATCCACACTGGATGTCCAGAGCCTAACACGCAAGAGCCATTCAATAAATATTTGTTGAATTTTGTAAGGAAAGAGCATGAGCTGGAAGGCAGGTATAATGACCAAAAGAGGGAAATCTCTAAAACTATAGAAGTTCTCATTTCAGTATGTTGCTAATAAAGACACAAGAACATTTTAGTTTTGCTTTGTACTTTG
The DNA here is from genome assembly GCA_963575035.1 of Avahi laniger. Classification (NCBI taxonomy): domain Eukaryota; kingdom Metazoa; phylum Chordata; class Mammalia; order Primates; family Indriidae; genus Avahi; species Avahi laniger. The sequence goes on along the minus strand of CAUYSK010010048.1, from coordinate 25,754 downwards.
TGCTTTTGAAAGTATCTCTACCTACAGTATCTCCTCTGACCTTTGGACCTTTCTGAGTGAACACAAGTGAAAAATCCAGTTTCTGCATGCCTAACTTTATCAGGATTCCAAGTTGTGACAACTTTGTCACTCTTGTAGCTTAGGTGGTGATGGATATAGTAGGGAAATGAGGCTGGTCTGGGAAGTGATTCATTATTTTTACTTTAATCATAAAACCAAAAATAGTCTATCTTACTGCAGATAGCTCTGAAGTGCCGTAACGAAACATACCATCCCTTCCAAATTCCTTCTTGGTCTGCCCTATCCAGGCAGGCACTGAAATGCAGATGAAATGGCACAAGTTACTCACCGTGGGTTATTAGGAGAGTGATTCCTTATAAAAACACAGCAATGTAAAGGTACAACTGCAAATATTTATTTTTTTAAAGAATAAGATAAATTTGGTTTACAAACTTTGGACATTAAATAAGTCTTATGTGAAAAGAAGCAAGTCTAGGGAGCCTGCTGGAAATATTTCACCACATGGGCTCCTAGCTCCTGGATTCAAAACTGACAGCCTATTTAGGTGGGCTTTAAATTTAACATGCAAAGAATTTTCCAGATACCCTGTGCCCTCCAAACAGCCAGGACTTGCTTCCAGTTTTGAATAAACACTAAATAACAATTCTATCAAAAAAGAACAGGGAACATCGATTAAAGACATCTGGTGAGTGACAAATTTATCCAAATGTAGAACATTCAAAAGAATTGTATGTCAAATAGAGGGCAATTTCATCAAGAAAATAACAAATTCAATTGAGCAGACAGTATCTTGAATCTCTCCAAACTGGTAGGAAGAAAATGATTCAGTACACTGGGAAATTGGGAATTTAATGCAAAAGACTACCAAATACTTTAGAATTCAATACACAAGAGAATTATTAATGAAGAAGAATTAAAATGTATCCAGTTCATTCTCCAGATGAGAAGATTTATCAAGATTCATGAGTTTGGAAAATAACAACAGAGACATCGTAAGGAAAGTTACTTGAAAAAAATTTTAAGTAGCCCCAATTTTTAAAATACACTATTACTATAGAAATTTTTACATTCTGTCCTCTTGTCTGTACCTTTCCTTTCCTCTCCTGACGAGCCAAAAAGCAACAGGACAGTGGGCATTTGTAGAGGGAATGAGGGTGTCTCAGATAGTCAGGGTTGAAACTTACAAACTTCCAAAAAGCTGGCTCCACTGGTAAGTCCATAGATAGGACAAGGTACTTTAGAGATTTGTGTCATTGGATTGAATGTTAAGAACAAACTAAGAATAGTGAAGGAAGAAGAAAATAGTTTTGAGTAAAATTAAAATTAGCCCCTAAGTCTATGAAGAGATTAGAGCCTCAAAAATCATCATTAAGAGTTCCTTTAACATAAAATCTAGAAAATGTGAAATGAACAGAAAGACGTTAACCAGATCATTTTCAGTGTTACCTAATTGAGAGAAAATGCAGATTCTAGAATACTGGTCACCACCTTTTGGGCTTAAATATCAAAGGGACTTAATAAAATCATCCCTTAAGAATATCAAACTCTCTGTTATGGACTGTTTGTGTCCCTTCCAAAATTCATATGTTGAAGCCCTAATCTCCAATGTGACAGTATTTGGAGGTGGGGCCTTTGGGAGGTAGTTAGGGTTAAATGAGATCATGAAGGCAGGGTCCTCACGATGGGATTGGTGATCTTATAAGAAGTGGTTTCAGAGAGTTTGCTTTCTCCTTCTGCCATGTGAGGACCCAGTGAGAGGGTGATTGCTGCAAGCCATCGGCAAGCCTTCTAATCAGTCCTTACCAGGAACCGAATTTGCTGGCACCTTGATCTTGGACTCCCTGCCTTCCAGAACTGTGATAAAGTAAATTTCTGTTGAAGCTACCTAGACTATGGTTTTTTGCTATGGTAGCCCAAGCGGACTAATATACTCTCCTTTGCCCCAAGGCCTTTGTTTTATATTTATTTGGGAACAGGTCTTCAATTCAATTTATGAATGAGTACAACATGACCTAGAATCATAGAAACTTGTAACTGGTAGGAAACAGAACTCTCACCTATTTTAACCATCCATCTTATGCCTGAATTTTTTACATGAGATGGAGATCGGCTAAATGATCTTGCAAGCTACACTGGAACCCCTCTCCCAAGAAGTCAATAAATAAGGTAATTGTTTAAAGATGGTCTTTTTCAGAGAATAGAAAGATGGTTGCTGGGAAGGGGAGCAGGGAGAGGGGTGGATAAAGTGGGAATTGTTAATGGGTGCAAAAATATAGTTAGATAGAATGAACAACATTTCATAGCACCACAAAGTGACTATAATCAACAATAAGTTAGGGTATACTTTGAAATAACTAAAAGAGTGGAATTGGAAGGATCCTAACACAAAAAATTAATAAATACCTGAGGTGATAGATGCCCCAATTACCCTGATTCGATTAATTCTCAATGTATGCTTGTATCAAAACACGACATGACGCTATAAAGATATGCAACTGTTATGTATCTATAATAATTAAAAATTTTAAAAATTAAAAAAATAAAGATGGTCTTTTTCTCCTACTTCTTTATAGGACTTAAATTTTCACAATGACAGGTACAAGACCTACAGAGAGGCACATAGGGAGGAACAGAAACTGTTTTAACATTTAGAATATTCTCTTTGAATTTTCAAATGTCATAATGCCAAAGAAAAACATCCTCAGATTCTAAATAAAATTAATTCTTTAAATTTTCTTCATCAAGAACAGGAAATGTCTGCTTCTAACTGTACAATTTTGGATTCTGTTATTGGCAAAGACTTAAGTGGTAGGGGGTGGCATGCTTAGACCCGTGCAAAATAAATTTTTGAAGACTTAAAGTGACAACTTCTAACTAGGCAAAAAAATCTGGCTCTTTTTTCTCTGATAAACAGGAACTCCTGTTCAGAGTCATTTAATTAAGTGGAAGCACTTTCTTTATGCCACTGGAGTTTTGAGAAGCTAGGAAGCAGTGAAATGAGAGCTGTAATGTTTACATTTGGACAAATGTAAGCAACTCAGCTTCTCTTAATCTGGAAGCTTGAGCCTCTCCTCCTAGATGAAAAATTTTGCATTAAACAAATGCCAATAGAAAATCTCCTAGCATCATGAAGTACGTGCAGTTCCTTAAAGTCACCTCTCAGTTAATCATTTGTTTTTAGAATGTTTTCCTCCAAGAACAGGGGAATGTTTAATGATATATTTTTAATTATCCAAAATATTCTCCCTTTTGCCTTTACACATTTTTTTCTCATATCACATGTCTCAGAAATTCAGTAAAAGAAGGAAACATTCTATAATAGTTTGTTTTTATATATAATTTATAATAAGAAAACTCAGTAACAGAAAGATGTATTTACAGTTTGGTAATTTGTATGCAGGTCACTTCCCATGACAATGAGCAACTTTGTAAGGTGATAAACGGAATTCCAGGCTAAAAGCCAGGGCCCTTTATTTTACACAATTATCTCCACAACCAAACACCAACCAGTAAAACAAATGAATTTGAAAATTTCCTCAGAGTTTGTTGAATTTACTTGATTAGTTATAAAGCACAGTACTCAGTCCAAGTATGGGCATATCTCTCAGCATATCCTCATTTTTTAAGAAACCCTATTGGGCATACTATACTTTTCTCCTTCTACGTATTCATGTCCCGCCCTTAAAAGCTGGATGGTAATTCTATAGAAAGAATGAAAATGGCCTTGGGTCATCACAATAGAATCACTGGTTGTAACACAAAGCATTCCCATACTAGAGAAATGTGTTTGCATTTGTGGTTTTTTTTGATGTCTTCAAATGAATGTTCCTATGTCAAAACTACATCTGTTTGAATGCCTTTTCCCTTTGAGTAAATGAACAAAGGGACTTGTTTTCAGAGCTCGCCTGATGGAAATTAACAGTCTGCTTTCATCCTTGCCTTTTGTAGCTTTCTTTGAGTTGCTCCATTTGATTATGCTTTCTTTCATAAGTTAATCGAAATCTAAAAATTTTCATGAATTTGGTACCTTAAGAATACTAAGTAATTGGAAAGAAGGCTTCATCAGGGCTCTGAGGATGTTCACTTAAAAACGTTTAAAAGGAAGATTAAAGGGGAGACTATAGACATATACCACGGTAGAAAACTTGTGGAAGGGATGAACTTTCAGAATGCGACCAGTTAAAGTACCTAATGACATAAGTCCAATTTGTGTTTTTGGACTTGCCCAGAAAGTTTCATATTCAAGGCATAAATTTGTCCAATTTCATCTTTTAATCAGGTATTTTCTGTATGCATTAAAAAATCGGGGAGTTTAATGTCATGCCAGTAGGCTTATAGGAAGGAATGATAAAGCGTGTAAACTGGCTGAAAGAGAACTCTCATCAAATGCCAACCAGGCCACAGAGACAAGTCTTCATTTGTTAACAAACTGCATACAGCCAGAGAGCTGAAAGTCAACCAAAGGTTTCTCACAAGCCTAATCATGATACCACAGTATTAAAATCCAAAGTAAACAGTAAAAAGTTATACGACACGTTTTTAGAAAAGAAAGGAAAACAAGAGGTACTTACACTTTTGCTCCGAGAAAGCGAATCACAGGTATTCCTTTTCATCGTGGCGTTTTATGTAATTCAAACGGGCACTAGTTGCTTCCAACGTCAGTGCTGTCACTGCAACAATTATCCACTCAAAAGCCAACTGGAATGCTGGAAAGAAAGGAAAGGAAATGTTTAATCAAGTATATGATTAACATGTGCACTTTGAAATGCTGTCTTAGACTAGGACAGTAATTCTTAAATAATTCACCAGAACAGGCTAAAATGGTACCGTGTTTAAAGCAATAAAAGTACACACGAGCAACATTTCCAAAATGACTTTTGTTAAATGTAAGTTAGAGATTTCAAGCGCCATCTGTCTTCCATTAAATATTCAAGTCTGCATTTTTAGCGGCTGAAAAAAAAAATAGGTATGGTAGCCATAACCTTAAGTAACATGTACTAAGTGATGTAAACTGAATTGTGTATATGTTGATTCTCACTATGGACCCCTCAATTTTTCACTAAGGGGTCACTAAGGTAGCTTTCTCATTGGGGAATCATATCTGTATCTGAAGGAAGGAGCCCTCTGAGCACTGCACCTTGGCTTCTTGTTTCATTAGTAATAATACACAGTACACCGGAGCCAATCCAGTGATTTGTAAGTAAATTTAGTGAGCTCTCCTACTTTTAGTTCAAAGAGGTTACAAGGAATGCTTCAGAGCAGTGGAAGGGAAACAGTTTACCTCGTTAAGCAATCACAGTCTTTTCACAGACTGTTTCAGAGTAATTGCCACTTAAATGATATCAATAACCTCATTACCTAACTTTCACTTTCTACTAGACACTAGAAAACAAATCGAGGAAAGAACAAATCGAGTAACTATATGTGTTGTGTTCATTTCTGATATTCTGCCACATGTGGAGATCACTTGCATATTCATAAGGTATATTTGCATGTGGGCTGAAATGCCTTTTGAAAAAGAACTTACCAACAGGGGAATGGGATTAGGCAACAAGCTTAACCAAAACACAAAACTCTGACGTTGTAGGTGTAGGCGGATGCTAACAACAACATGCAGTTTTATCATTTGGGTTTGTTCTAAGTTTCTCAGAAAACTTGTGTCTGAAGTTTAGGGAAAAGAGTAACAGTGATCAAGGTCTATAGGAGCTGGTTTTGCTAAAATGATTGAAAAATATCAAAGTACAAAGTACTGTGAATTATACATTTTAAAAATAAATAAAACAAAATAACTATATACACTTTTGAAAAAAAAACATACAAAATCGGTAAAGCCTGCAGGAAACACAGTATCAGCTGACAGCTGGCCCAGTAAGAAGCCACTACCAGCAGAACCCAGGGCCCTTACACCAATGGAGAGGGACCTTCACCAAGCTCTCCAGCAATCTGCAATGGCATTTTCTCAAGGCTGAAAAGACTTCTTTGGGATATATGTGAGTCGGCCCCTCAAGATTTCTAAAAATAAATGGAAAATAGTTTTAGGGAGGCCAGAGGTCCCACAATAGCGAGGTGGAGCTAGAAACAGAGAAATGAAGTTTATTATCACTAGGAATGTCTCAAGAAGCAACTTGGGGACCCAGAAAGAACCAAGGGACAAAGCGTTCTTCCAAGGTTGATGGAAATGTTTGCCTGAAGGGTAAAGAAAAATGCACAATCAAATGTGAGTTGCTGGGATAAATACAGTTTTTTTAAATGTGTATGGATTTTTTTTTTTTTTAAGACAGTAGCATTGGAGAGAGGAGCTTATTCACAAATGGAAAGTTCTTAGTTGGTACACCTCCAGAAATTCAGTCACCTTTACAGATTAGTTATAATGCTGAGCATTTTATAGGTCTTAGAAAATGTGGAATTATGTCACTCATTTAATTTAAGAAGTGGACAAAAATAATATAAACTGTGAACTAAATACACTGCGCTTAGGGAGAAAAAATTCCCTAGATAACTGCTATAGGAAGCTTACACAGTATCAGAGAAAAATTCATTCAAAATATTTAATTATTCATTTAGTATTTAACAAATAGTTTTAGGAATAACCATGGAATAGTTGCCCTGATGGTAACAAATCAGTCAAATCAGACAAATAATGGATTTGATGTAATAAAGTTTGCTGAATTAATCAAGTTTTCAACAAATTTGCCTTGAAATCATTTGAAGAGCACCATTAAGAGATATTCTCCCATAGGAATTTAGAACCTATAGAAATTTGAACAGGCAAATGGATTTAATTGAAAATTGGCTGCTAATGGGATGGCCTTTCCCAGCCTGTGTACCCAGGAGGCAGCCTGGCCTCCCTAAAAGGGTATGGACCTTGGAACCAAACGGGCATAGGTTAGCGTTTCAGCTCTCCACTGGTATTCTGTGTAGCTTTAGGTAATTTATTTGACCTCTCTCAGCTTTTTCCAGATCTGCAAAAGGGAAATAATAATACACATGTGTGTTTTAAGCTTAATTGAGGTAATGTACATAGATAAAGTAGTATCTAGGAGAATATTTGGCACATAGGAGATGCTTGACTCACAACATCCATCGTCGTCATTACTACTTTTTTCTTCTCTTAGTATCAAGTGGCGAGTTACAACTATTCTTATTTTTTGTCCTAAAAGTGCTAAACTCCATCAAATAAAACATACTTAGGCAAATACACTTTCTACTAAGTAGTATGAATAATGTATCAGTTAGGATCCCAGGAATAAACAGACAGCATACTCATATTAGGATCATTTAAGGAGGGTTTAATAAAAACACTGAGAAGATGTGGGCAGGGTAGAGGAATCCACAAAGAATGGTACAGTACCTGGAGCTATAATAGCAATGGTGGAGTTTTTATCCCACTAGATCCAAAGGGACAAGTAGAGGTTGCCAATGCCTAGGAGGAGGGAGTCATATAGAGTGGGCTGCCTTGAAAAGAGAGGTTGCTCTCTGGGACACAGTTAGCCTCAGGTGACTTTGAAAGCAAGGTGATGAGGAGATACACACAATCTCATCTTCCTCCCTCCCTCTGATCTCCTGCCAGGACTCCCCACTGGCCAAATGCAACTGAGCCGGAGGGCAAAGGAGAATGATATGCATCTCACTGGTCAGCCTTTCAGGGCAAAAAGCCTCCTAGGGTAGGGCAGGGAGGAGAGTGGAAATGGATGGGAAATGGAAGATGTGCCACACAAATTTGATCTGCAGTCTATGGAGAGGATTGCATTTTTCTGCCACATCATTCGTCCTAAAAATATCTACCATTTATCTGTAATCCTTCCAATAACCCTATGAGGTAGATATTATTAATCTATTATCCGCACTGCACAAAAGAGGAAATCAAAAAGTGAAGTAAATTGTCCAGGAAATAGCAGAACGAGGATTCCAACGTGATTTGTCTGCCTGTAACGTCCATGTTTTTGTCTACTCTGCCACATTGCTTTGATGCTGATGGCATGACCAATGCATTGTAATTATCAACAAGTGGTAACCTCTGCAAATGCCAAAGCTGTACTTAAACCAAAGAAGGTTTGATAAAAAGATTTACTCTCAGAAAGGCAGTTATCTTAATTCCTAGAAGTTCCTCCCTCAGCAAAGATGATGCAATGAAACAGCAAAAAAGCTTTCTCCCTCCAGGTACACTAAAAAGAAAGCCAGAAGAGAGGACACTCACACATGCAATTTCATTACTACAGGCGTTTCCACATACAAGTTAATTGGGAAGAAGGAAGAGTCAGCTTCTGCAGGGAGAGCACTTTAGAAATATTAATAAAAGTGAAGGGTGGAGGTAGATAAGATAGATGGTGCTGAAATATTCAGATTCAGAATCTAAGCTGGCACACCTGTATAACTTTTGCTGCTTTGGTGCAAGGATAAGGGAGTTAAGACAGGTTGTTTCTTAGAGATTAAGGGTTTATATAGTAGAAAAAGCCCTGAACTGGTCATCAGAGGAAATAAGTTCTACTTTCCTCACTATGTCATATATACAAGCCTCATGGTATTAGAAAGTCCCTTCTCTTTTCCCCTCTACCAGCTGCTTGCTTCTCTGCAAAGTGGAGATAATACTATCTCCACAACCCACCTCACAGGCTTGTGGGGATTAATTAGATAAAATCACAGAAAGTTTCCTGGAAACTTTTAAGTTCCTTGCAAATATAATTCTATTCATTGAAACAACAAATGCACCAGTACATAATGACACCCTTAAATATAAGAATGAAAAAGGCTTCCAATTATCTACAAATATTAGAGAGGCTCAATTGGACAAGAAATGTTTTATATTTTTCAGAAGAATATTCTATTCTTCCCTTCTTTCGGAACTAATATTTTTTTTTCTTCTGCACAGTAAGTTCATGTAGTAACTGCTGAATTATAAAGCCACTCAGAGGCATTCATTTTTAGAAAGTTTATTGAACACCACATATGTGCCAGGCACTGTACTAAGCTCTTAGATAAACATCAAACTTTCTTGATTCAGGGGGAAAGAATTATTTGGGTGCAGTTGCCTATGAATGATCAGAGGGTAACCAATTACATATGTCTCCAACATAGTGTCACCTACAACTCATCAAATGATAGATTATTCCAGGGTTGTATAAAATAGACATCAAAGTGAAAGCAAACTTGGCAGTCTCTTCCCTTGATTAGATTCTAATCTAAATGAAGAATAAGGCCATGTGTAGTGGCTCACGTCTATTATCCCAGCACTTTGGGAAGATCACTTGAGTCCAGCAGTTTGAGACCAGCCTGGGTAACACAGCCAGACTCCATCTCTACAAAATAATATAAAAGTTAACTGGGTGTGGTGGTGCACACCTGCAGTCCCAGCTACTTGAGAGGCTGAGGCAGGAGGATCCCTTGTGCCCAAGAGTTTGAGGCTACAGTGAGCTATCTGATCGTGTCACTGCACTCCTGCCTGTGTAACAGAGAGATCCTGTCTCTGAGAAAAAATTAAAAATTAAAAAAAAGATGTACATGTGGCACATATAAAAAGGGAACTTTGATTACTATAAAAGCCAACACCACAGAAATACAGTAAAAATAGGCTCAATTTACCAAGGCTTACCCAGCAAAGTATCCACAGGCAAGAAATTAGGAGGAGGCAATGCAAGAACTAAATATTCAATAACTTAATAGAAAAGAAGCATAGAAAGAGGGAAAAACAGATTTTTTTATGGGACAGTTTGAATTATTGCCTTAGGCTCTTAAATGACCAGTAATTTGCCCTCCACGTATATGAGGTATATAATTTGGGCATTTGCTTCTGTTGGCCCTCTGCTAAATCTGTGGAAGGAACAAAGAAAGAAAGTGCCTGATACCTCTTCATACCTTCTAAAATTGTGAATTAAGAGAAAGAACTCCTTAGTCTAGATCTAAAGATGACAACAGAGTTTCCTGCTATTTACATCCTCTCTCTTTTCTCCAGGTGTCCTGTGCAGGCTGTCCCTTATCTGAGCTTCTGCTTAGAGGCTACAGAATCTGAGATCTAGAAAGAGATCTGGCACAACACAGTAATCAGATTGAGCCCCTGTAACTCATGCCCAGTGCTCTGTCCTGATGATATTGACCTGCACATGGGTTTTCCTAAAACTAGCTTCATAGGTCAACCCAGATGTACTTTGCGGTTCGCCCAGCACAGTTTAAAAACCTGGTTCTTGCCAAAGTCAGTGCAATCTGCTTGTAACCACAAGCACGGTACTGTACCATCAGGCTGCAGCTTGTGTTCGGTACGGACCCTCCCCAGTGACCTCCTCAGGGGCCTCGCAGGTGCTAGAGTGATGTTTCAACTAGGAGTCAGGTGATCTGTGATTTACATGTTTAATCTGACTTTATCTCACACTCTAGCCCCCAACATTGTCTCTCCACTCTAGTTAGGCTGGTCCAATCTCTCCAACACCTGTGGCAGGTTCATTTCTGCCTTCTAACCCTAAATTAATGCTCTTACTTTGTTCTTCTCTTCATTTTTCTGAACTTTTTCTATTCTTCAACTCTAGCAAAAGTCTTTCCTTCTAATAACTTCCCCTGCTGCTCCAAGTCAAAATAGGTTTCTACTTTGTCTGAATTTCAACAGCAAAGGATACATATATCGCACCACAAAATCATCTACTATCCAACATCTTTTGACTAACTGCTTTATGGGTTTAATATTTGCTTCTTTGACTGAGGGTTGAATAAGGTACATTGTAAGGCCTCTTCCATACTGCAAGTTATATGATTATAAAATACAAATTCCTTAATACTGAGAGCAATTCGTTATCATTCTTTTGCCATTTCCATAGTGTTTGACATAATGTTTACACTTAGTAACCACTTATTAAAAATCAGAGGTATAAATACATAAGAAAAACAGGAGCATTTTAAGTAATAAGTAGAAAATTTTCAAAGTTATATATAAAATTATAGCAAAATGTGGAAAATATTTAATCCATTTATCAATGAAAATTAAAATGTCAAAGTTTCTGTTTGTCTCACCAAGGAATTAGCACAGTTTTGTTCTTTTAAAATAAAATATTCGATAATGGTGTATATATAATTAAATATTCATTTAATATATTGTTGATTAGCTTTCAAAATGACATAAGCTTTTGGAAAGAAATTCAATAATGAGTACCAAAAGCTTTAATGGTGTTATATACTTCTGTATAATAATTCAGGAAGTAACCTGAAATATAGAAAGTGCTTTGTATGCAAAAGCATTCTGAGCAGTGTTACTTATAATAATGAAAATTTGGGAACAAGTTAGATCTCCAATAGTAAGGGAGTAGCAAAACAAAATATGAGAAACCTCATGATACAGTATGCAGTTAAAAATATATATCATATTTTTATTACATGAGAAAATGCTTATGTTATAATGTTAAATGAAAAAAGGATTAAAGTTGTATATCTAGTATGCTCCTATATAATTAAGTTATGCACACAGAAAAGACTCAAAAGAAATTTAATAAAATATTAGTAGTTGTATTTAGGTACTGTATCTTGTTTCTACATTTCTTGGCTTCTCAAATTTTCTCCATCTCTTTCTACTGGTACTTCAGAGAATAAACAGAAGTGTTGGTTTTTGTTTATATGATTGTTTGTGGTGGGGGTGGGTTGTTAGTTTTCTTGCTCCTTCATTTGTTTGTTTTTGAGTGTTCAAGTTTGCTATTTCAAACCTAGTGTCAGACTTTGTCTCTGGGGAATCTATAGACTGAAAAAAGGCTTACTTAGGAAGATGGCCAACGTTAACTTCTCTCTCCCTGACCCTGCTATTTCCATCCTCCATTTGGGTGTCAATTGACTTCCCTTTTTCTTTTGGACCTAGTAATGGTGTCTATGAAGAGAAAATCTTTAAGTTCCACTTCACCTAGAAAATCAATCAATTACTGAGGTCTCCCTGCTGTGCTAGTTTCTGGGAACGCAAAATGCATGGAAAACAGACAAATGCAAATAAAGAAATGAATCAGCAAGTAAGAAATTTGGGTTTTATAGGACCAACAGGAGCTCTATATTTTCACATTACTATAAGCTGGAAAAAAATGCAAAATGAGAGGAAAATTCTGACACAATTTGTAACATAAATATTCAAAAAATAATATATTAACAGGGCTCTTTACCTAGGTTTAGCTTCAGCAAACTTTGTACCCTTTCAACTGTTCGAGCCTCTTAATGTCTCCCTGAATATTTCACCAAAAATTGTGCTGCAGCATCATTCCTCACCCCAGCTCATTCCCCCTTACCTCCTTCCTCCTGAGAGGAGAGGTGTTTCCCCTCCCATGTGGACTTGTGTCTTCTACCTTCTCTTATCTTCCCTTCCCCTATCTGCCCTAACTTTAACTGGTTCTCTCCCCTTAAGCTCTAAATATTCTCTCGAGAGTCTCTCCTCTTGTAAAAAGAAAATTGTCCTTATAATCGTATGTTCTCTCTCCTCCACATACCATTGTCTTCCTCTTCACAATCAAATTCTTTGAGAGAATTGTCTATTAGCTTTCTTCACTTCTTTATTCCCACCTTTTACCCCTCAACCCAATGCAACCTAGTTTTACTCCTTCTACATTTAAACTTCTTTTTCTAAATATCCTAGACCTCCATGTCACCAAATCTAACAAACTCTTCACAAATTCTCTGTCTTAGAAGACTCTACTACAACATTGTTCCTTCCAGAAGCTCTCTCTCCCCTATCTTCTGTGACATCACTCTCTGCTGGCGCTTGATCTGATTGCTTGACTTCTTCCTACTTCATGGAGTCGTCTTCTCTTGTTCACCTCTAAAATGTCGTGATACCATTGCTCTCACACTTTATCGGTGCTTCCTAAACATAGCTGCATAACAAAATTAGCCAGGGAATGCTATGAAATGCAAATTGCTGACTCTCCTCTAATGAGTCAGAACTTCCAGGAGAGGTAGCCAGGAATCTACTTTGGATCAATTCCCCAGACAATAACCATGAAGCATGCAGAGCTCCACACTGTTGACTGGCAATTGGGAACCTCTGTTCTACATTACATTTCTTGATAATTCACTAGTTTTCATTGCTTTACTTCTTACCTCCATGTCCTTGGTCTTGACTTTTCCCTCTTCCTCTTCCCCATATCCACACCCTTCTTTCTTTACTTGGCTGCTCCTGCTTCAAGACTTAACTCAGGTGACATCTCCTCCTGGAAGAGTTTCCCGATTCTCTCAACATCTCAGCCCACCCCCACTGCCAGCCTGAACCAATGTTCCTTTTCTCTCGTTCCATAATGCCTCCTGAATGCCTCCAACAGTATATATTTGCCAAATTACATCAAAATGATCTGTTTCCCTGTGTGTCACTGCTGCCTCCACCCAGGACTCCAAGTTCCTTGAAGTCAGAAAAGATTCCATATTTATATATGCAATCACAACATAAAATATGTTCAGTAAATGTTTACTAAATTCTGCTGAATGGGACTATTTCCCTAGACTAGAATTATGAGAAGGAAAGCACATTTTGTCTTTAGAATGAAAAGAATCAAATATTTTACTTTGTAGTTTATGATCATATAAAACCATCATCCCATTCCCTTCTCTTCCCCAAAAATGATAACAGCAATGCTTCTTACTAATTCATTCACTAGACATTTACCATGCACTTGTGGTATGCAATGAACTAAGCCTGGGGTCCAGGGATGCAGAGATAAATATGAGAAAAATCTCTCCCCATGAGCAGCTAGAAGTCTAGTGGGAGAGAGAGCCAAATAACACAATGCACTAAGTGCTCTGACGGAAGCTCAGAATAGCTGGTGTGGGACCCCCGAGGAGGCAGTAAGTGATTCATACACCTAATGGCTTCAAAGCCCATTCTGAGTTATTCTGCTCTTGTGAACACTTCACTTTAAGTTATTCAAATGTCATTTCATATACTAATGTTTTTCCCCAAGTAAAGGGAAAGGAACATGAAAGTAGAGAGTGACAGTTTCTTTCATCTCTTTTGTGCTTCTGGTCAGACCTTTGTCGCTACTGAAGAGGTGGCTGTAGAACTCCACACCCAGCAAGGGTGCTGTAAATGCCCACTGAATGAATAATGTGCAGGCGGTCACACTTACATAAGAGAACCAAGCCACTTTTGACGTCAGTACAAATTTATTATAGAATAATTGACATTTTAGAAAATAAAAGTAGATCATTTGCCTCCCAAAGTAGCCTAGTTCTTCACTCCCAAAGGTGTGGAAATGCCAGAGTACCCACTCTTTCAACACTCACCTTGACCAGTATTTCAAAATGGTACAGCTGAGTCATTTAGCAGTAAATCAATTACTTTCCCTTCCAGGATTCCATGCTTTATGGCCTTTCCCCACCACTTGAAATAATTTCAGCTCTCTGAAACACAACTTTTCACCCTAAATAAAAGGTCAGGGTGCTTTCAATTAATCTCTCACAAATGTAGGGTCTGTTGCTCGATAATACCTTGCTTTGGTTTTAGCTTCCTGCTGCAGAAAAGAAAGTTACAATAAAAAATTCCTTTCAAAAACTTTCCTAGCCATACTCCCTCCCACTGCCTAATTATGGTGCCCTTCCAGCCTGGGCGGTGGGAGGTGTCTAGAGCAGTTTTGTCCTGTGAATCATAGGACAGCTCAGTGTGTAGTCTGCTGGCCTGAGGCCCAATATGGAAGGAGCCTCTGGGATGTGTCATCATCAGCTAAGTTATAACAGACCCATTGAGAGCCTCGGTATAAAAATCCCTGAGTCACCATGAGGAAAAACAAAATGATACTAAGACGATCCCCATAGAATCTCTGGTCCAAGCTGCTCACTACCCACAAAGAAAAGTGAAGTTCATTGAGGCATTGAGGCTTTTCTCTTTTTCAACATTTTTCTGTCCCATATCATATTAAAGTTTGTCATTTGGATACTTTTAAATTTGAGAAATGTTAGAGTGGCATTTGATTGAAGGTTTTGGAATGCACACACAGACTATAGTCTACAAATGATAATCTTTACTTTCCATTGTGAAATCAGCTCAGTTCTAAATTATGAACTATTTTGCCTCTCTAGCTAAAACCAGAAAAGCACTGGTAAATAGAAAGACAGACAGATAGAGATAGCTGAGAGGGAGAGAGGCAAAGAGAGAGAGTGGGAGGGGGAGAGGGAGAGAGAAACAAAGAGAGAGAGAGAGAGAGAGAGAGAGAGATTAAGAGAATTTATGTCATAGATTCTGCATTCTATTATGTATAGCTTTCTCAATCTGAACTATAGAAGCAAAATTATCACCTCTAAATAATTATCCTTTCAGAAGTCCTTTTTTTACTAACATACCCCTTCGTTCTTTAGTTTCTTCAATTTATCAATCAGCAATGAATTCTAATTTTTATATTTTCCTGAAAAATCTACATTGTGAACAGCTTCCTTAAGAAAAATTACAACTGAATTATATTTCAAGACCTAATAATACTATTGGTTTAGATTATTTGGGACACAATGAGAATTAAGAAAATAAACCAGAATTAAGGAAAAGATAAAAGAGACAAAAGGAGTTGATAGAACATCATACAGATTTTACTTAAGGAAGGTGCATAAAAGTTGTTCTAATGAGGCTTCAGTAGAACAACTTTTATCCTAGCACCAAGTAACTCAGAAAGTACCCTCAAGCTATCATTTCTCCCTGATTAACAATTGCTACCCAAGGAGTCATTCCCTACAGATTATACAAACAGAAGAAAAGCAAGGCGTAAATGAAGAAATTCGATGGTAATTAAAAGAAACATAAACAAGGAAAGTAACACAACCAAGAAACCAAAAACTAGTACAAACTCAAACCTATTAATTCTCTGCCTCTTAGGAAGCAACAACCCATTAGCATCCTTGAAAAGAATGAGCCCACTGTGGTGGTGTCATTAACATCCACAGATTGAAAACTGTACATGCCTCTTAGTCTGGAGCAAATTTTTAATCAATGGTAAAAAGCAGTTTTTAAAAATGAAGAATAAAATGACAGCAGAAAAGAAGTTAGATAAAGAATTTGGATTTTTTTCAAGAGTTTTATTATTTTGCCAGTTTATTATGGGCACTAAAGGTAATAAGCAACAAAGTCCAGATCTAGTAAGTCATAAATTATAATGCTCTTCTGCCATGAGACACTCATTTTCAACATACTCTTTTTATTTCTTATTCATTGTATATGTGGTAGATAAAATCAAGTCAGCCCCTTCAGTAGAGTATCTTTTTTTTTTAACTGTTTTCATTTTCATGAAGAGATTATAGCTTACCCCATTCAAAATAAAGAACTTTAAGATAACCCATAAAGAAGGGCAATTTACATGAGAGATGTTGATTTGGAGATGAAGGGGAAAGAAAAATTAATTAGTGGAATACTGTGAGTTTTGAATCAGTTATAACTGGATTCAAATTCTGTTTTGGCCATCTCCTAATTTTGTGGCCAAGAAGAATTACTTAATCCTTTTGAATGTCAACTTCATGGTCAATATAAATTCATACTCACACTACAGAGCTACTGTGCAGACTAAATGATGAACCTCTATGTCAGCACATACTAAGCTACTAGGCACTGTACCCAGCTCAAAGAAGGCACTCCTGAAATGTTACCTTCATGTTATGATGTCCTCTGAAGCATTTTTAACACCATCTTTAACTCAAGGAGCTCTAAGAATCAAGGACAATTACAGTTATAATTACTCTTTCAAATTGCAGGACAGGGGACCTCAACATTTATTGGTGGTATAGGTAAAAGCCTTGAATTATGGTTTACCTTTCTCAGCCTACCTTGCCTGCAAGCAAGCATTGAGGTTTGTAGGAAACTCAGTTTTTACTAATGCTGCAAAACTATTTCATTAAAAATGCGCTCTTCCCAGAATTGTTCTCCTGCCATTACGCTGTCACAAAAGGAGAGGAGCCTTTCCTAATTCTAGGGACACGTAAGTGTGGAACAAGATTTAACGTTTCACTTCTGTGTCCAGGCCTAAGCTTTTCCACAGCCATCAGTAAGGCCAAAGGAACATTTCAAACTTTCCATCCAGAGGTTTGAAATCCTTTTCACGCTGATGCTTCCTTCTTCAAGGACTCATCGAATAAGCATCAAAATGAACCCCATCACTTTTCCAGCAAGAAGCTAATTGTAACACCCACGCTCAGCTGCCAGCAGCAGGCAGCTACCAAGTTTCTCAGAAAATTTAAAAGGCTCTGAGTATAGAGGCAGAACAAGTGGAGGACCTGACACACATAAGAAAACTCACCTTGGTCCACCATGGCCCCCATGATTATCCAAATAGCTGTTCAGAGCGTGGTCGCTCTAATTGGAGCCTGTGCTGAATCATTGCCATTTGTGTGGTTCCCATCTGGCACCTGAAATTAGATTTTGTTCCCTCTTCATTCATAATGGTGATGAGGGATGGATGTGGGCTTGCACAACAGCAAAACCCCGTAAAGATTATTTTGCTAAGAGATGAATTTCTTAGTGAAAATGGAAAACAGACGTTTCTTTTCTAAGGATCTGGCTACCTTTTTTTTTTTTATCACCAAAGGGCTTATTAGCTCAATTTTTCAAAGGACAATGACACTTGAGAAGCTGGAGTTCTGTTTTTAAAAATCTCTTTAATTCACGAAGAAGTAATATTCATATAAGCTAAAGCACATAAGTTGAAAAATAAAACTGAAAGTCTGAAATTGAAGCAGCCAAAAGAAGGAAATTTGGGGTGCAAGAGGTCTTTAAGTATCCAACCACCTAAACCCTGCCATTATGAAGATGATGTCATACCATACCACGCCAAAGATATTGTTATTGACCATCCTATTCTTAATATTACTAGAGAAAGAGAGCACATAACTCCAGCAAGAGCTGGGTGTCAGCTTAGTTAGCAAAGGCAGATAGGTCTGAGTTCCATAAAAGTAATTCCTGTTCTTTGCTTATGCCAAGAGAACAGAACAAAAAAGTATTATTAAAGTAGCTTGAGACACTTCAAAAGTGGAGGCAGGAGGAATTAGACATCAAATCATTCCAACAGCACCCAGCTGGAAAATGGCACATGAACCAAAGTCCCTTTCACTCCCAACACTATGAGAACAACAATAATTTTATTATTATAATTACAAACATTTACTGGACATTTACTATGTGCCAGGAAATGTTCTAATCACTTAAAATATATTAACTAATGCAATTTCCACAAAATTCTATAAAATAGCTACTATTTTAATATCCAATTTGCAGATGAAGAAATGGAGGCAAAGAAAGGTTAAATAACCAGCACAAGATTATATAGCTAGTAAGTTAAAGCCCAGGATATGTAAATTTCCTCCTGCACCCAGAGGCCATTCTGTTTTTTAGGGAAGGGACCAGAAGTCAATGAAGAGGAGAAAAACTGTTCTGTTATACAGAACATACATACATATAAACTTTGAATTAATTGATTATTCACCCCAAAGAAACCATTCTAATCCCTAAAAGAATTAAAGTATTGTTTTTTTTTCTCCCTCATCAGTGGGAACAGTGGCTCTATAGCTAGAAAATTAGCTATGAGAAATAAGAAAAGCTAAATTGTTTCCATATCCGAATTTTAGGGAAGACATTTTGACCCTATTACAGATGACAGTCAATATAAATGTACCAAACTTCCAATATAAGATAGAAATTTGAGTCCATTTATTTCACTCTCCTTGCTCCCAAATTAACTTTGAAGCAACAAAACAAATATAACATGAGGAAATTCATGGAGGAGTGGCATCAATTTAGGGAATTTCTGTAAGACAGTCCATAGGATCCAGACCATTCATGAGTCCTCGCACTCTGGAGTATGAGAAGAGCTTAATAGCAAGAAATTTAATGATATAATTCATTACATTAATAGATCAAGGGAACAGAGAAATGCACAATCCCCTCTATGAATGTCTAAAAAGTATGTGAAAAACTTAACATTGAGTCCTGATTTTTAAGATTTGATAAAACAGGATTACAAGACATACCCTCCTCCAATAGGTAGTCTTGCTTAGTGTTGAATGATAAAAGACTTTTTCATTAAAGTCAGGAGCAGCAGAAAGACATCCATTATTACCACCCTCAGTTTACAATGTGTTCAAAGTGCTTGCTGAAACATCCAATAAAAATGAGTCATAAATATAAGAAATGATAAGGCAAGTCTACCATTAAATGAAGATCACAGAACTCTCTAATCAATAGACCCACCAAAAAAAAGTAAAAAAAAAAAAAAAATAGAAATTAAAAAAAGTTATGGTTGATTACAAATCAATGTTTTCCCACATACCTGCAATTGGAAATGTAAACTGCCCCACCCCACATACACATACAGCCCTAAAAAAGTAGGCATGAAGATTCCTTGGCTTTTGTTTTGTTTGTTTTTAAAAAAGTAGAGGGGCTATATAAAAAAATGAATTACAAAACCTTACTGAAGTACATAAAAGGAGAAATAAAAAGAAAGAACATGTTTCTGAAGAGGAAAGTATGTGCAGTTCCAATCACATGCAGTTCCAACCCGAATTATTTATCCATGTATTTGTACTTAAAGATTTTTATAGGCACCTTCACACATACATAAAGGCAGAGAAAATAGGATTGTGAGCCCGATGTCCCCAACACCTAGCTACAAAAACATCAGCACTTTCTCCAAACTTTGCTCCACCCCATAACTGCACTTTCCATCAGCTCCCTCTGCTTGTGTATTTTAAGACGTCATATAAATAAACGTGTAAGGATATCCAGAAAATTTCTGGAAGATAATAAAAATGGAGGGGTAATTTCCGTAATAATTAAAATAATTGAAACAGGAACCAGAAGAGAATCCAGTAGAACTGGATCAAAGAGATACAACTATATGTAAGAATTTGATATTTGACAAAGTTAACATTTTTTATCAGTGTATACTGCATAGGTTAACTAATCATTGTTTTGGGACAACTTGATAATTATTCTGGGAAAAAACCTAAGACCTACCTTCATATCATGACAGAATGAATTCCAGGGTAAATTCAAGATTTAAAGTGAAAAATGAAGCCATGGAAGTACTCAAAGAAAATATATATGAATATTTCTTTTCTCTAAGGGTGAGGAGGGTCTTGTCTTTCTAAGCACTATCTATGCTAGACACTCTCCTAACTGCATAAACTAAAATTAAAATGATTTAATTAATTTTAAAATGAAAACATCTACATATCAAAAAAATTTTAAATAGACAATACAAAGTGGAAAAATTCTACATATTTTGTAGATAAAGAGTTACAACATGTTTCTCTTAAAAATCAGTAAGAAAAATAAATATGTCCCAGTAGAAAGAGAGACAAAGGCCATGAACAGACAAATTCACAAAAAATGGATAAATTAAAAATTTAAATTAATACACAGAAAAATCAACCTCACTAGTAAGAAAATAAATAAAAAATAAAATACATACCCTATTTTTTTCTATCAGATGACACATCAAAAGAAAAAATAACATCCAATGTTGGAGTACTCATTTATTGCCAGTGGGAATATAATCAACAATATTTCCAGACAGGTATTTGGCAAATGTATCAAAAGCCTGATAAACATGCGTGTCCTTTGAATCAGCATGACAAAAGGACACACAGATGGATGTGCAAAGATGATATCCCAAGCATTGTTCATTGTAATAAAAAAAAAGGGTGAACAAATTAAAAACCCAACAATAGAAGATTATCTAAATTATTAATAATATTGCTATTAAAATGCAATGGGATATTATGAAACTATTACAGATGATGATGTAGATGTATACATAAAAATGTTTGCTTATAATAAGCAACTGAATGAAAAGCACAGGTTACAAAACTGTATGTAGAATATGATCCCATTTCTGTAATATGCCTAAACATGCACAGAAAATAATCTAGAAGAACACACATCAAAATGTAACAGTGTTTAGCTCTGGAATCACTGGTGGTTTTTCGCCTGTTGTTTCTGTGCCTAATTAACATAACTTTTCTATAGTGAATACGTGCTATTTGTGTCATAAAAGTTTTGAATACAGAAGACCTATGTACAGTTACAGCTTTAAATGTAGTTTTCAGTTAAAGACCCAACAAAGTTGTAGGAGGAGAGAATGAGGTGGAATTCCTGAGTCAGGACTGGGTGGGTGCTTGTCATGTGACAGATGGATAGCACAGGCCATCTGTGACTTGATTGGAATAGGAGACCTCAAGTTGTTAACATATATGTCCCAGCTGCTGTGAAATATAAGGTGGGCTTTGAAATTCAAGCATAATTACAGAAATTCAAATCATTTCGATTAGTTCTCCCGAGTACTAACAAAGCTAGTAAAAAAATCTTAACAGCAATAGATGATTGAAATGTTTATAAAAATAGTCAATAATAAGTTATGGTATCCTTTAAAATAACTAAAGTAATGGAATTAGAATGTTCCTAACACAAAGAAATAATAAATTCTTGAGGTGATGGATACCCCAATTACTCTAATTTGATTATTACATTTTGTATGCCTTTATCAAAACATCACATGTACCCTATAAATATATACAATTATTATGTACCCGTAATGATTAAAAATAAAAAGAGAAAAAATAAAGATGCAAAATTTTTAAATTTTCCAATTTAAATTTTTAAAATTTTTTCCATTCCTGGTGTGTATTAATTTACATCTTTAAGATGCAATCATTGACTCTTTGACTGATTCAACTGTATAAAAAAGCACTTGCCAACACATTTTTCTGTACATTATAAAAGAAGAGAGAGACCACATTGTTTAAGGGTAAGCAGGCAGGAAACCCGCAGGGGCCATCTCACCTCTCTCCACAGCCCTGATCATCCCAAGATTGGCCCAGCCCAGTGCCCAGGAATAATCCTATTCCCAATCAAGAAGAATTGAAAGAGCTCTGTATTAATGGACATTTAGAGAATGAAAGAAAACAAAAATTTGTTGAGTGGCAGCTTCTTGCCAGACAGTGTTAGCAGCTTCTATCTATTATTTCACTTAGTTTTTCAAAATCTTTGGGGGTAGATGGTGGCATCTGCCCCATTCTACAGATGATGAAATCAAGCCTAAGATAAATTAAATGATTTTCCCAAAATGTCACAAGTAACAAATGGTAGAGGTGAGGTTCAAACCCCTGCCTTTCTAGTTTAAACACGTTGCTCTTTCCAATAGGCTATAAAGACTCACCTGGTTTTGTGTCACCGTTTAGCAATTAGAGGCGGGATAGTCTGGAGGTGGAGCACACACAGACTGTTGAACCAGAAATCCTGCGTGGAAATGCCTGTTCTACTGCTGATTAGATGTGTGGCTCTGCAATGCTATACAAGCTTACCGTGACTCAGTTTCCTCCCCTGTAAGGAAACTTACAGGAATAATATCATTACCAGCCTCATAACTTGTAAAGATTGTTAGACTTAAGCTGTATGAAATTCCTGGGACTATTTTTCTTTTTACAAACGGTAAGCGCCAAAAAGTGTTAGTCATCTTTATTATTATTATTATTTGTGGCGCTTTTTGTAGCCACTTTATGTTCTGTTTTCAACAGCTGGTCTTTTCCTTACCCCCTGCCTTCCTCATCTCTCAAGTTTTTCCCTGACAGCTCTATAAGACAGCAATTCTGATCTCCAGCTCAGACCCTGGGTCCCCTGCCAGAAACCAGGCCTTCTTGAGGTCAGCTGCATGCCCGGCTGCCTGGGGTGCCACAAGCTGCCCGCTGTCAGGCTCTGTTTTGCTCTGCCAGCCTGTGGGGTGCCACCTGTGAGCTTTTGCAGGACCTTCAACAGTGACAGCTTGCTTGGCTGTGCCACCTACCACTTGTCACCTTCTCTCAGTACACTGTGCTCTGCTTGCAAACTGGCAAAATGTCCTCTTGTGTCTACCAGTGGCGACTGCCTCTCCCCTTGAAGCAGATTCTGTTTTCAGATTCTGGCAGGACAAAATTTGAAAATGCACCCAGCCTGACCTGCCCATTATCCACCGAGCTAAAGCTGGCATTCAGAGGGACACTAAAGACAAAGCTTCTAAAGGCAGAGAATGTGGACCCCCTCCAATCTTCAGAGCACCCTAAAAATCTTCCTGAAAAGGCAATATAAGGTGGGAATAATAAATGCACTTCATTGTAAAAACTGGACAAACTGCACAATATTCAATTCATGTCATTAAGTGAGGTTATCTCCAAACATGGTATGATTCATACAAAGAAATTGCATCCCAATGTTTCTTGAGACTGACTTCTGCATTCTGACCCTTTTCAGCTTCTTTTCTTTCTTTCAAAACATCTTCACTGGCACTTTGACAGACTCATCTCACCAAAAAAGAAGGATTTGCAATGTGACCCCTGATTTGGAATCAACTACAGATCATTCCTAGCTTTTGCCACCTTATGTTAATAAGTGCTTAACACCGCCTCAGAAGTTCAAATCCTTGCAGATTACCTCCAATGCTCCAGGGATCTTCCTCAAGGAAACAGTGAAGCATTTTCAGTAGCACAGGGCTAAATAGAAAAAACATCCTGAGACTTCAAAGGACAGATTTCCCAACCTTCTCTAGGGCTCTAGAAATGGAACAATGAATTCTTTGGCCTCTCCATACATCCAAAGTTTCCAGTACTTGTACTCAAATTTCTAACTATTTGCACTTTCACTTTGCTTTTTGAAGAGGGATACTTCATACTTATACTACACTTTTTACCCAAAGTTCTCAAAAATATTTATACAAACATTTCACAACCTGGAAGCTGGTATTCAAATTTCAGAGAGTATGAAATCAAAGCAAAATCTTCCCGTGACTTTCTGAAAATACCTCTGCACACAAGATGCACAGAGTTGATATCTGATTAGAAGGAATTGCTGCTAGATAAACCACAGTTTACTCTCTATCCTAAAATGATATCATAGCTTCTAGCAGGACTTGATAAATAAACAGGATGAAAAGCCAAGTATTTGCTGAGCATCTCCTAACCATACAACATCTACCCTGGAAAATGCTGTAAGGAGAAAAAAAAAAGTATGACATAAATCTTTTTAAACACTTACAATCTTGTTTAGAGAACAAGACTGACACTAGAAACAATTATAGAACACTACAGTCTATAATTAAGTCTTAATAAATTGTGTGGTACAGCTAATAAGTTCAAAAGTAATTTAAAAAAATGAGAAAGGTTGTTGTTGTAGGCAAGAGACATGAAAAACGAAGTGTGTAGTTTGCAAGTGGACCTTAGGAAAAGAAAGGGAATGGCATTCATGCCAAAAGGAACAGCACAGAGGGAAATAGACAGGAAGGCACTGAAACAGGGCAGAGACTCGTAAGCAGGTGAAAAGAAAACATTGGAGTAAAAGCCTGAAGGAGGTATAGGAGTGATCCCTGAAAGTGTCTGAAAGTACCCTGGTGTGTCTGAAGCACAGCTGAGGCCAAGGGAGCCGGGGAGAGAAGAGCAGATTTCAGAGAGGTCACGGGGTGTGTAGCAGGTTGAACTGTGCGGTTAGGGTGTTGTAAGGTATAGCTACAGCAAATCTCTAGAAAGAGCAGAAGGGAATAGCAGGGCAATGGCTGCTATTAGAGGTCACAGGTGTCATGGAAGAGGCTCAAAATGGCACCAAGTTCCAACGTGGCAACAACCAGGTATGGTGCCCCTTGTGCTGCCAGATTTTGAATGGCTTCCTCTGGCACCTAGCATCGGAATCCCCTCTCCCATTGTATTCTTACATGCAGCAACAACGAGAAGTACGATGAAGTAAAAATACAGTCATTGTAGCATTAAATATCATTAATGTATCAAAGTGCAGGCTACAGACAAGCAGTGGTACCAGGCTATCCTTTGAGAACCACTATCCTAGACCTTACAGGACACTGTCCAGCATGCAGAAGTTGCCAACAGGGCAAGAGGAGCCAGAAGGGGCAGGAGGTGACAGCAAGGACAGATGGTACCTGCAGGGAACCTTCCTCACTTGGGATGGGCAGCCAGTAATGAGCATGAAAAGGTGAAGGAAAAAGCAGCTCAGAGCTTATAAATTAAAACCAGATTTCTGAGCGCCTCACCTTTCTGTCCACTGATTTAAAGCCAGGCTGCCTGGACTCTTATTTTCACTGACCTGGAAGAGAAATCTGTGCTGGAAACCTCCATCTAGAGCCCCATAACATTGCCAGTGAGCCCTAAGAAATCCTGCTTCCCCCAAGGAAAGTATTTTTCTAAGTGTTAGTGACCTGGTCGCCTGGCTTGCTCCCTGTTCAGCTCTAGAACCCTTATACTTTAAGTAAGTAACCAGGAAATTCCTAATGATACATAGCTTTCCAGTTCCCAGAGACAATCAAAGATAATTATGCTGTTGAAACATTAAAAACATTGCTATGTCATTGTTTTTCTCTGGAAACGATGGGGATTTTGGAAAAGCTTCTTGTTGGCAATTTTGGTGTTCATCTTAAAAACTAAAACAAAAACACTAGAATTTTGGCAACATTTTAACCCAGGGTTGTATGGCACTAAATAAAATAGAAGAGGAACCAGGAAATGATAATGTCACAGGATGGTGATATGTCACCATTACCTTATGGCAATTTTTCCAACATCATTCTAGCATGGGATTTTTTTTTCCTAGTTTGGACATAGTATTCATCTCCTCAGATATGTTTATAGGTTACTACATTTATAATGGCGGATGATACAGAGAGCTGGAAGGAGGAGAAGAGAGAGATCACAAAGGCAGGTATGAATTGGTTGTGTTTTTTTGTTAGGGAAATTTCCGTACATACTAGAGGAATTTCCATGCTGATTCTGCTTAAAACCACAAAGCAGCA